>JASPKZ010009809.1:2085000-2335000 GCA_030220185.1 Diploptera punctata | reverse complement strand
TGATTGTCCATACCTCACTTCCATACATTGCAACAGATTCCACCAATGTTTTACCAATATTTTTTTGTGTCTTTCCAAATATGCTTAGACCTATACCACCATATGGAATTTAACGATGATATTATTTTGCTACTCAATTCAATTCTATGTTTTATGTTCTCTTTGCCTATACCTTCAATGATAATACTTTGATAAAAAGCGTTACATGCAATACATTTCTGATACGAAGCACATTAATTAAGTGTATACACTAAAGTAATTTGGATTTCTATGACTGCAACTATGTAAACTATTTTAGTATAGTAAGTCAATATGTAAAACTTCAAATTCTTTAATTAGGCTAATAGCTCAGATGGAAAATCAATAAACTTTTCAAACACATTTTTACTAAAATTTTCTGTAATAAGTCCATCGCTGTGATCTCGGAGTAATGTCGCATAGTTTTCTGGTACGCAGCTGTTTCCGGCCGTGACAAGTTTCCTGGTTGAAGATTTTCCGTTTTTTTCTCACCTCTAAGACAAATTTCAGGAAACCTTAAGGCCAAATGACTTTGTTAATATGAATGTAAAAGTAATGGCGTATCTCGTCTTAAATGTTTGTGTTGTCTTCCAGGTGGCCCTGGAATTGAGCATATCACTCAACCGGGGAGGTCCTCCATGTCTTTATGTGGTTAAGAAACAGTGTGGTATCCAGAATACCAAATCCTTTCTCGATAGGTCGCGTTCTTGTAAGGTCCGGATGGCGTAGGAGCACGTGAAAGTACCTACAAAGAGGGAGAGGTTAAAGTAAGATAAATGGATATATCTTTCAATTAAATTAAATATGTGAGTTTAGATTTAAATCTGCAACCCAAATCTATTACCCCACATTGAAATTAAAATGTAAAGATTTGGCCAAGCGTTGGAAGCTACAGACGAAAATTAAATAAATAAAATGTATAAAATGCTATTTTTTAAAACATTGTAAAATTATATATATATATATGTACAAGGTCGAAGCAGATTTGTGCCCATGACTTTAGGGAAAGAGAAGGATAATGTTAATACATAATATAGGGCTATAGAAAAATGAAAACTACTGGAATAGATTTTTAAGAAGGACGTCAGGAAATTGGAAAAGGTGTCTATAAAAATAGCATAAAATAACTAATGTCATTTACCCTGGTTCGAGTCTCCATGGAGTAGGGCATTTTCTTATGGAATTTCAGCCAATATGAGACCGGTGCCCTCCCAGCATCGTGAGGCATTTGGGTAACTATAATAAATAGCGACTCCAGGTTAAGAGGACCAGCTATAACGGCTGGGGAACCCGAAATACTCACCACATGTCACCCCTACACTGGCTCTATGATCGTCTACCTCTTTGATTAACACATGTGGCTGTGAGACCAGCAGCCGGATGTTAGGCCAAGGGACTTCTAGCCCTGTCGTGTTTGGAGTTTTTTTTAACTAATGCCATTATTTTAATATTTTAAAGTAATATGTGTGGGCATTATTTAAGGCCCTTAAATTAAATAATGTAAAATCATAAATTGCCTTTCCCAGTCATAAGTAATACTACGTAGGACGGTAGTGAGAAAAAAATTATAAAATATTTTAAAATCAAACATAGCTTTTCTCTTAATAATAATAATAATAATAATAATAATAATAATAATAATAATAATAATAATAATAATAATAATAATAATAATAATACGATCCAAGAATCTATTAACTGCAAATCAATAGGATAAATAATAGTTAAAAAAAACTAAAACAACAGGCTTTATTAGAAAACCGAATTAAAACGAAAATTAATTTTGATTTCCAACACGCTTGGGATAAAATTAAAGTGGTCAACAAAAAACTCATCTCCTACATATCTAGAATAAAACTAGAGTTATATACAAAAAAATAATTTTACCATCAAAAGCGTGGAGTGCTCTATATCAATTAATGTATTTGATGATAAACAGATATTGATAAAAGTAAAGGCTCTAAGAAGAAAACGTAAAAACCATAAAAAGCAACCCACGCTTTTGATGGTAAAATTATTTTTTTTGTAGATACTCTAGTTTTATTCTAGATGTGTCGGAGATGATTTTTTTTTGTTGACCACTTTAATTTTTCCCAAGCGTGTTGGAAATTAAAATTATTTTTCATTTTTTAGTTCGGTTTTCTAACAAAACGTGTTGTATTAGTTTTTTAAACTAACTTACCCACTGGCACTATCGAACCCGAAGGTTCATGGCCGCACGGACATAAGTTCTCCATATATCCCTATCCTCAGCTAATGCTTTCCAATCATTCCCTGTATAATCTACTTCCCTCAAATCATAGTTAATGTTATTTTCCCACCTCATTTTTGGTCTACCAACTGGGCGTTTTCACTCTGGCTTTCCTACAAGAAGTTTCCATGCAAGTCTTTCATTCCCCATACGTGCAACATGTCCTGCCCATCGCAGTCTATGAGACTTAACTGTTCTTATTATATCTGGCTTCCTATAAAGACCATATATTATTTTAATTTTTACTTTAATTGATTATCATAAACCGGAATCCCATGAAAATGTAATTGCCTACGACATTTTTAGTGTCTAGGGACGAATATAATTATATTTTTTAAAATTATTATTATCTAACATTATTATAATAATTTTTTGAATATTTTAATATAGATGAATACTTACAGTTAATCCTTCTCATTATTTTTTTGGATAAATTACAATGTGGTAAGTTTACAAAATTGTCATTAATATGTGTTACAGAATAAGATAAAAATGTAAATATCTTTAAATTCGATACTATTATAGTATGAGCTAAAATTAATACTCTTCTAAAAAAATCTTCCGGGCCGCATTTAAACCAGCGACCTATACAACGATGGAGTAAAAAGTCGATAAGTCCGCAACCTATTATACCGGTCTTTATTTTTTTGATGTCCTGATGATCCTGGCCAGGATCTTAGAAAAAATTATGAAATTATTGTATTGTCATTGATCCTTTACAAGTATACAAAGTTTCAGCCGATCCAATGTTTTTAAAAGTGGATGAAAATCGTGTTGAAAGATTCCGTTACATAGACAGATGCAGATCAAGCTAATATAAAGTGTATAATAAACAATAGTTCAAAGAAACTAAAACATCACACTTTATTAGAAAACGAAACTAAAAAATGAAAAATAATTTTAATTTTCAGCACGCTTGGGATAAAATTAGAGTGGTCAACAAAAAATCATCTCCAACACATTTAGAATAAAACTATATTTATCTACAAAAAAAATAATTTTACCATCAAATGCGTGGGGTGATTTTTATGGTTTTTACATTTTCTTCTTAGAGAATTTACTTTTACCAATATCTGTTTATTATCAAATATATTAATTGATATAGAGCAAGAGCACCCCACGCTTTTGAAAGTACAATTTTTTTTTTGTTGATAACTCTAGTTTTATTCTAAATGTGTTGGAGATTATTTTTTCTGTCACCACATTAATTTTATCCCAAGCGTGTTGGAAATTAAAATTATTTTTCATTTTTTAGTTCGGTTTTCTAATAAAGCGTGGTGTTTTTAGTTTTTTAAAACTATTATTTATTTAAACTATTATTTATTTTTTTATTTTTTAGTTTTAATATTTTACAAAATGTAAATATCTTTAAATTCGATACTATTGTAGTATGAGCTAAAAGTAATACTCTACTAAAAAAATCATCCGGGCTAGATTTGAACCCAGCGACCTATTTATTACTGAAGTTATATACCACTACAGTCCACCGCTCTACCAACTGAGCTCTAACAACGATTGAGTAAGAAGTTGGTAAGTCCGCAACATATTATACCGGTTTTTATTATTTTGATTTTCTGATGATTATGGCCAGGATTTTAGAAACAAAATATCAATCTGATTATAGTGTCACGGGTCCTTAACAAGTATACAAAGTTTCAAGTCGATCCAATGTTTCTAAGTGGGTGAAAATCGTGTTCAAAGATTCCGTTACATAAATACAGACACTTTTTTTATTTTCTGATGATTCTGGCCAGAATTTTAGAAAACAAATATGAAATTATTTTATTGTCACGGGTCCTTTACAAGTAAACAAAGTTTCAAGTCGATCCAATATCTCTAAGTGGGTGAAAAGCGTGTTGAAAGATTCCGTTACATAGATACAAAGACACTTTTTTTTTTATTTTATGATGATTCTGACCAGGATTTTAGAAAACAAATATGAAATTATTATATTGTCACGGGTCTTTTACAAGTATACAAAGTTTCAAGTCGATTCAATGATTTTAAGTGGGTGAAAATCGCGTTGAAAGATTTTGTTACATAGATAGATAGATAGATAGATACAGGTCAAGCTAATATAAAGCGTGTAAAAAGGGTACAAATTATACTGAAACAAATTATACAGCGTGACCCCACAAGGTCATTAGTTGGTCCATTCACTTTTACGTACTACAGGGTGGACCGCTCGAATGGACCTAATTTCAATTGCTTGTTACTGGCAAACGGTTGAAGATAGAAACTTAAAACAACGTTCATATTACAGAAAAACTCACCAAGTTTTGATATCCAGATCACCACATCTCTATATGAGCCCCAGCAGTCACTGTGACGATATCAAAGCGATGAACAATTTCTTGCCAAGTACGTTGGAGTATGTCTTCTGGAATGTTCTCAATAGCCTCTATGATGCGCTCACGAAGATCACGAAGGTCTTTGACTGGGGTGGTGTAAACTTTATCTTTGACATAGCCCCAGAGAAAGAAATCCAGTGGTGTTAAATCGGGAGATCTCGGGGGCCACGCGATTGGTCCTCCCCTACCAATCCAAACGGCCAGGGAAAATGTTGTCCAAAGTCGTACGAACTTCATTGGACCAGTGGGGAGGAGCACCATCTTGCTGGAAAACGATGTTAGGGCTGCAGTTGTTCAATTTGTGGAAAGAAGAACTGCTCCAGCATGTCAAGATATGTGGTACCACGAACAGTTTTCTCGGCGAAGAAAAACGGTCCAATGACCTTATTATGTGACAAACTGCACCAAACATTCATCTTCGGACTATCACGAACATGCTCTTGAATAGCGTGAGGATTCTCCGATCCCCAGATCCGCACATTATGCCGGTTTACCTTGCCTGACAAATGGAAAGTGGCTTCGTCCGAGAGAAGAAATCTTGGTCATGAAGTCAGGATCAGCGCCGAGACGGTCCAGCATCGTATTGGCGAATTCCACTCGTTTCGGCATGTCATTCGGCTCCAGACGTTGCACTAACTGCACTTTATATGCGTGCAGTTTGAGGCGTTTGTGGACAATCCGTTGTAATGTCGATTTTGGTATTTGAAGTTCCCGCGAAGCTCTTCTTAATGACTTCCGGGGGCTTCGCTCAAATGCGGCTTGAACATTTGCTACCATTTCATCGGATGCTCTGCGACCACCACCATGCTTCTTCAACACAGATCCTGTAGCTAATAATGTATCACGCCACTTCTTTATGCTTCTAGCAGTTGGAGCATCACGGTTAAACACACGCCGGAACTCCCTTTGAACTCTAATGATTGATTTAAACTCCGCATACCACAAAACAGCTTGCGCTTTCATCTGCGGAGTCGCCATTTTCACAAACAATTAAATCTAAGAACGAGAAACGTATCTTTGTGCCATCTACCGACAGGATTCGAAACTTGGTGAGTTTTTCTGTACTATGAACGTTGTTTTAAGTTTCTATCTTCAACCGTTTGCCAGTAACAAGCAATTGAAATTAGGTCCATTCGAGCGGTCCACCCTGTATATCTTTAATGAAAATTATAAAAAGCGCCCATTCATGCATTGAACAGCCTTGGATAAAAAAGTTAATGAACTGAAAATCTTGTTTTATTGCATTCTACGATAATAACAACGTACACTCTTGTATAATAATAATAATGTTCGTGCTGTGCCTTACAAAAGTGCGAACCAAGGGCAACCACCTTAACTTTACATCACGCAGGAAATATCATTCAATATGGAAAGTTTGACCATTACACATACGTCCTTGGACCTTCGTATTCACGTATCTTAATTATGTAAGTTATACTTTGTGAAAAATTTCAACCACGCCACATGGGATTCCTCCTCTTGGGCATACAGCTCTCACAGTTTAGCTAGCATCTCTTTTAGAATGATAGCTTGTAGGCCACTTTTTATTGTTGAACCCTCTTCTTCTATATTCTAAAAAAAGCTAAATAATTAAAAATGTGTTTTATCAGGATCATCTAATTAACAAACTAAGTAAGTTTAATTATATAACAGGTACACTAAAAAGAACTTTGAAAAATAAAGCCAGGAAAGACTCTATAATGAAATTATACAAAACAATGGCAGTGCCTATTATTACTTATGGGTCCGAAGCATGGACAGTGACAACACAACAATCTCCAGAATACAAGCTGAAATGAGATTCCTCAGACCAATAGCAGGATATCAAAGAACAGACAAAAAACATAACACAGAAATAAGACAACAACTAAAAGTAGAGGAACCAAACACAACACTAGAGAAATACAGAACAAACTGGAAAGAGCACTTGGCAGGGATGACTGAGAATAGAATACCAAAAGCAGCATACAGCTATTCACCACGAGGAAGAAGAAGTTTGGGAAGACCAAAGAAAAGATGGAATGAGCAGCAATTTGGAGCCGGATCAGGCTAGTAAATAAGCCTAAACCGCGAAGAAGAAGAAGAAGATCATGGTCATCCACATAGGCTCTACAGCCTGTTATAGGGCTTGACCGCCACAACAATTATCTTCTGTCTTCTGCTTATTCCTGAACCCATTCGCTCCCATTACCCTAAAATCTCGTTCCATGTTATCCATCCATCTGATGACAGGTCTGCTACCAATTTCATTTAAAGTTACTTTATGACATGGATTTGATTGATGACCCGGTAACCTAATTTTTGAGGTTTTAACTACCAGGACTACACCAGTATCAACACATACTTTGTAAAAGTTAGTTCATCATTATATATGATGCGCCACATGCCATTTTAATATATTACTAAAAATTTCTCCTTAAGATTCTCCTTTCGAATATTTTGAGTTTTTCTTCAATCTTATTCAATGTAGACCATTTTTTATACAATTGCGTATATTGACTTAGCAATCAATGCTTGTGTTGAATTATCTTTTTCTATATGCTAAAATAAATCTAAATAATTTCACAATGTGGTCATTTATACAAAATTTGAAAAAAAATGATTGAAATATATATATATATATATATTAATTCAAGTAAATATACTAAAATTAAATAAAGTTTTTTTTTTAACTGATGTTTCTAGAACTTTATAATATCCTTACGCGTTCAGTAATTGCGTACGATTGATTTAAAGAATAAGTTAAACCAAGAATTGGTGGCTACTCCTGGATTGATGATTTAATAAAAAATTGTGGCAGATTTAAGAAGTTTTATTTTGTATGTGGCGTTACTATATTGTATGGTTCCTATCAATTTATGACATATTAAATTCAACTTTAGTCTTCTAATGAAGTATTCCAACTTTAACAATATCCACAATATTGAGTTTGTGACAGAGTTCTTTTTATATTTATAGATTATTTCTAATACTCCACCGATTTCAATCTTAGTTAAATTATTTACTGAAAATTTGAAATGTGATAATGATACTTGACTTACTTTTATACATTTTTCTTATTTTATTTTGAGATGGTTCAGCGTCTTTAGACGTATAAACAGATGGTAATTTTTAGCATTTATATTTGTCCACTTAACATTTTGTAGGACTTATACATTTGCAATTTTGAATTTTCTAGCATTTTGAAGAAAAGCATATGAAGTTATGAGTTCATTCTAATGACAGGTAATGACTCATGAATTTTTTTTGTGAGTTTAAAACAATATAATAAAGGGTTGACAATGAGATAAAAATGCATAAATTAAATTGCGCTTTTATTTTAAATAAATAGGCCGATAGGTTAAAACAACGCAGAAAAAATATAATACATTTAGAGGTTAATGGATAACAGACAAACTATTAATTTTTACTCATTGAAAGAAAATACACAACATTAACAAAAAAAGTAAATATATAAGGAGAACTTAAGTCAATAACATTGTTGGATGTAACATGTAGTTCAGATTCTCCTCTTACTTCAGTTAAATTGTATTATCTGAACCATTTTTCAGTCTTAACGCTATTGCCAGGAACCCAAATACACTAAAGATCTACTTGGGCAAACTCTAGGTATTTGAGATTAACAGCTAACATAATTTGCAGGCAGTACACAGGTTTATTTTCTTGAGATTTCCAAAAAAAAAAAAAGTTTTTTTTTAATCGTCGATTTGACATTTATGTTATAATTTTCGCATTTCGAGCAATTTCGCATTTGGTCGTAATTTCGAAACGCATTAAAAAGTGTTTACAGACCTTGAACAAAAAAAAAAGCACAATGATCATTTCGCGTTATATCGCATTTGAGAATAATCACCACCCCTAGTATTACATAGTATCCAGATCATCAGGTTTCTGCGTGTCTACTTGTTATCTGTAGTCATATCTGTTTTGCAATCGTTGCAACTGATAGCAACTTTAATGAATTATGAGATGGTCTATAGGCGTGACATGGATTTGTTAGAGTCTGTAACTCCCAATCCAGCAAGCCTGAACATATACCCAGCGAGCTAAGGATTTTAAATCTCGATCTAGTGTATGTGTGTGTGTGTGGCCTTTACCTTGAATTGTCCTGTAATATCTTCAGGCATGGCCTTGGAATGCCACTAACCACAAATTCTGTGTTTCTGTCTAAACTGTGTTTCAGTGTTCCTGCTCTCCATCTGCATGAGGACACGTAAGTCACATAGGTGGTAAACATCTTGGAAAATTAAAGAACATGAAACATTAAAAAGGTATGTGGGAATAACGAACGTAAAAGATGGGATTTCAATCTAGAATTTTTCTTGACGTCCAGTGAAATGTATTATTTTTAATCAATTGAATTGGCGTTTACTTGACGAAAATCCATAACTTATTTAATTAAATAAAAATAAAACTTAAAGTTTTATGTGATTTTCATATTTATTAAGATTTGAATTAGTTACTAATTAAATAAAAATAAAACGTAGTTTTATTTGATTTTCATACTTATTATATAATTCAGTTGAATTATATAATAAATTACTGAATTATGTAATAAATATGAAAATCAAATAAAACTACGTTTTATTTTTATTTAATTAATAAATATGGATTTTCATCAAATAAACACCAACTCAATTGATTATTGAATTAGTTACAACTATTTCGGTGCTTTGTACCTTCTTCAGACATGATTAGAAATTAATAATTTGTTATGTCTGAAGAAGGTACAAAGTACATAAACAGTTTATATTTTAATAAACATGAAAATCACATAAAACTATAAGTTTTATATTTATTTAATAAAATATGTATTATTTTTGTTTGAATTTTATACATATATATACTAAACAAAACGATTATAAAATCGGTGATGGCCATATCGAACACTTGGGCCTTTACGTTTCCCCATAAAAGTATGAAAAGGGAAGAAAAACCTCTAAAAAACCACACGAAGGAAACTTGTCCTGGCCGGAGATTGAAAAAGGACTAATGCGCCTAAGAGTAAGGGTGTTACACATACACCACAGTGGTATCTCATATTAAATATTTGTCGGAATATGTCTCGGAAGTGGTCCTTGAAATTAACTGATCCCTCACTAGACCTTTATGATAAAAAATGCTTTATGAACCCTAGTTGTCCCACGTCTAGCCGGCTATTCAAAGCATCATGCCTCGAACCAGAGCTTCGGATTCGCGTTGGTTCAAATCAAACTTGGGGAAGATATTTTTCTCATGGAATTTCGGACAGGATGAGACCACGATGAATTTAGGTAGCTACAATAAGTAGCGGCTCCAGGTTCAGAAAAACAGATATAACGACTGGAGGACCCAACATGCCGTCCATATGTCACCCTTAACTAGGTAAATGATCATCCAGCTACGTAATCAACACATGTGGATGTGAAGCGAACAGTAAGTTGGTAAAACAAGGGCCTTCTAGGCCTGTTGCACCACGGAGTTAGATATCCAGATTTACAAATCCTCTTCCGATAGTTCATGTCCCTAAAATGCGAGGTGTGGGTAACGCAAAAGAGAGGGGTAAATTTTAAGAGAAAAAACATAGAAAGAAAAAAAAAAACATTGAGAGAAAGATTTTTCTGATTTTAGAAAGATTAAAACTGTGGCATGATTAAGAAACAATTAGTTATGCAAGAAAATGACGTCAAAGTTTTAGCAGCTTCCATGGTACGTAGTGTAAGGTTATCGGTTATCATGAATAATATGAAGGTAGAAGTAAAGAATGGTATACGCAACATGTATCTTACATCTCTGCTTAACAAATAATGCTATAGGTCTCCTCTGTCAAGGGTGGCCGTGATTTAGAAAAAAAATATTTGTTTTGTGTGGACCAAGTGTTGATGTCACAGTTAAGTTTAACTTCAGAAGATAACATTATTTACAGGCTATTTTTACTTGTAGGCCCATATCGGCATTTTCCATTAAGATAGAGTCATGCAACATAATGTATGTGTATTAGGATGGTCCTTATTTTCGACTTTTCGCATTTTATTCCGCCCAATCTCTATTTTTTTCTTTTGGTTGTAATAAGTAATTCATCATCATCATCATCATCATCATCAATAAGGATTAAACCCAATGGCTTGTTACGATCTCATTATAGGTCGAATTGGTCCTTCCATATCTTCAATGGTCTTCCCAACAATCTTCTCCCTTTTGGTTTAAAATTATACATTCTTCTTGGTATGCGCTGTTCATTCATTCGTAATACGTGCTGAAGGTAAGCGTTTTGATAGCATTTTATTCTTTCAAAGAGTTTAAATAAAATAAGTTCTGTTCTTATATCTTCGTTTTTCTTTTTATCGGTTCATTGGCACCCTGCTATTGCTCTCAACATTTTCATTTCTGCAGCCTCTATTTGTTTACTATCCGCCTTTGTTAATTTCCAGGTTTCACATCCATAGATAAGAGATGGAACTGCCAATACTTTGTAAAATTTTAAAATAGTTTCTTTTCTAGTGTTATTCAATAAAGTACGTTTAATTGTGCCACATAGAAAATCGAATCGTTGTATCTAAATTTCTGTCATTACCTAAATGAAATCCCAAATAATTAAAATTCTGAACTTGGTCTATAATTACATTGTTTATCACTATTTTTGTTCTTATTGCACATTTTCCTTTCAGAGCTAATATTTTTGTTTTAGATGTAGATATTCTTAAATTGTATTTTAGAGAGATATTATTTAAAGTTTAAAGGAATTGTTGTAAAGCATTTTCTGATGCTGTCATTATTACTTGATCGTGTGCAAAAAGCAGAGTTGTCAATACACTATTTATATTAATTTGTACTTGCCATTCATTTATGACATGGTCCAAGTATAAATTAAATAATACGGGTGACAACGGACACCCTTGTTTTACTTCCTGGTTTATTTCTAATTTTTATTTACTAATTTTATCTCCGCAGTCTATTTTAAAATTAATTTCTATATATAAACTCTGAATGGCTCTTATAAGGTGTCGAGGAATTCCTTTCATTTCTAATACGTTCCATAATTTATTTCTACTTACACTATCAAATGCTTTAGTATAATCAACAAAAGCTATAGGCCTATACGTGGGTAAATCAAATTCTTTTCTTTTTTCTATCAATTGAGCCATTGTAAAAACGCAATCTATAGTTGACCTACCCTTTCTAAATCCATTTTGTTCCTCGCGTAATATTGTTTCAGCTATTTTATTTATGCTATATGATAACATTTTTGCATATATCTTATAAGCTGAATTTAATAAACTTATTCCTTTATAATTTGTACATTCTCTTCTGTTTCCTTTTTTTAAATATCGGAACAGTTATTGCGTCCTTCCATTCATCCGGAACAGAACCCGTTTTCCAGCAAAGATTTATAAATTCAAGAAACTTAACAATAAATGTAATCGATGCCCATTTGAATAATTCTATGTTTAAATTATCTGCTCCAGGCGATTTCTTGTTTTTAAAATTTTGCATTGTTAACATAAGCTCTTCAAACCTAATACTATCCACATTTGGGTCATTTTCCCTTAAGGCTATTGTTTGTTCTTCTAAGTTTGTCCACAACGATGTATAATGTTGTTCCCATTGTGTAAGAGGTATAGGATTTAACCGTATTGTGTCCTTTTCGTTTTTATTTAGTTGTGTTTAATTACTTTATATGCTCTAGCTTGGTGTCTATATACATCATGTTCTAAATTCGACACATATTTGTCCCAATGCTCTCTCTTTATTCTTCTAATTTCTCTTTTAACAATTGCTGATTTTCGTTTGTATTCAATTTTATCGTCTGTAGATCTGCTGTGTAGAAATTTAAGATATGCTTGTAAGATAAGAAGTAATTTAAACTTAATTATGTTGAAATTTAAGATGAGGACCCCGTTGTCGCATTGAGCTAGGTCAGGCACAATATTGAAAATAAAACATCGATAAAAAAGGGCATAATTTATGACGTTAACGATTAATTTCATTAAAAACTGTATTTGAAGACTTTTATTGACTATTACTCTTATTTAAGACAGTTTAAAAATAAATAAACAATACTCTTGCTGTGTGATTTTTTGAATAATTATAAATTTAGGTCCAATGCTGCACTGATTAATATTAATTCATTGCAATGAAATTTGATACACTATCAAATTGGGCCAAAAGGGGGGGGGATTAGAGGGTGTGCAACATTAAACTGTGCCGCACAGGACCTAAATGTATATTTTTAGTATTATGCTTATGTTAAAATATTTTTATATTTTCAAAATTTTTAATATTTCGCTTATGTTAAAATGAGTCACTACAAGCTAAATTTTCATTTTTATGTTAGCGAAGATTGTATATGATAAAGGGTTGAGAACTTTAATAGTTCGTTTTTCAACGCTCATTTAATAAAGTAAACATATCAAATTCTATATAGTATGGTATAAAATTATTACATATCAGACCTGTAACACAATTACCAGTGTAAATAAAATACGTGATGATTTACATACATTTAAATAATGAAAGAGATAAAATATTATCTGATAAGATAATTAAAATTTAAGACTACTGATAGGAAAAAATCATTTGACGGGAAAATTAATTACGATAATATTCTTATTATAAACTCTGGGAATTGTTATCGATCAGCGTATCATAAATTATACGGAAAATTGAATTAAACTTTATTTATATAAAATACTAGTAATCTATGGACCGACAAAACTGGCTATTGGGAATCGGACGATGTCAAAGACATTAATCAACCGATGATCTATCTATCTAGTAGTAATCTAGATAATGGGAGTGGATCAGCATCACAATGGGTATATTTTTGAGTTATAAATTATTAAAGATCTTATTTACAAAATAACAATGTTAAAAGAAAAGAACATAGTAATTCTAAGAATTTATTGAAACGTTATACCAAACAGGCTATACGGACACTGCCTAACAATTTATTAGGAAAAATAAATAACAGTTTAAAATAACTAGTAGTAGTAGTAGTAGTAGTAGTAGTAGTAGTAGTATGACTTTATTAGAAAAAAGTAAGATATTTACAATATTACAATATTATTTACAAATATAGGTCGCACGGGCAGTAAGCCGTACGTGCTGTTGACAGTCCGTTACAATAAAGTAATAATTGGTAATATAATAAAGAAAAACAAAAAAAGAAAATAATAACATTACAATTACATAATAATAAAATAGCATTATATATTAATTAAGTTATGTATAATTATTAAGAATTAATGTTATTGCAATTTGATAACATATATTTGTTCATGAATGCGTGTTGTTCATATTTTCCGCGCTTTGTCCAGAAATTTACTCAAGTTTATCAAATTTACTGGATTTACCAATAACTCGTACTTTCCCGATTTCAATTTAGAAATCTTTCCGGTAATAACTGACGTCTCCAATATTCTAAATCATCACATTTTCCTAATATGTGTATCTCGTCTTTAAAGTTCCAGCACATTGGACATATTCGCATATCGAGTTCGTCGCTAATTTTTAGAAATTTCCATGCCCCTAGCCTAAACCAAGCAAGCCCTGATCTCTCCTTAAATCCTATGTTGAGTATATAAGATTATTTTCCCCAAACGTGTTTTAGGTCTCTTTGTAAACACAGTGAGTGTTTTCCCGTACATTTGGCGAAAATTTCTTGTTGGTTTATATCTAAGTAACTCCTCCTTATTTTTCTCCACACGTTCTTGCGATTTTCAGTCCTTTTTTCCCATATCCACCCCATCCCAATCTTTTGGAGTTCTCTCCTAACCTCGTCTGCCCAAAATTTAACATCTATGTTTCTAATTTCGTGGCCATAACAAATTGCTCTAAGCATTGTTTGTTCACCTTGGATTAGCCGCAACCAGTATTTGAGTACACGAATTTTGCAGTTTATGTCGTCCTAGAATTGCCCAAATTCACATAAAATTCCACACTTAGAAAAGGCCTTACTAAGAGTCCTGTAATATATTTTAGAAAATGCGTATATACCTTATTTAGTATTTCCATTCTTTGGAAACCCCAAATCTCACTACCATAGTGCATTGCTGGCCTGACCAACGCTCCATACATTTTTTCTAATGTTCTAATTGGCATATCAGGTACTCGACCCAGAATACCAAGTACATTGTTAAGTTGTCCCCTCCCTTTAAATAATGCTATATCAATATGTTTTTTTTCCACTTTCCGTTTATTTTCAACGTCGTACCAAGATATTCAAAATGTTTCACGTTTTGAAGTACTTGATCTCTGTATTTCCATTCCTCTGCTCTACCATAAATCATTCCATTTTTAAAAGTCATTGTTTTTGTCTTAATAAGATTTACAGTCAATCCCCAATTCCTACATTATATTTCCAGTCAGTCAAGACCTCTTTGCAATCCCTTGATTGTCTTGGAACAGATAATTAAATCGTCTGCATACAACAGGACTGGGACCTTAACATTTCTTATCTCCGGAGCCTCAATGTCTCCTTCTAGCATTACGTCTAAAATATCATCAACGAATAGATTAAATAGCATTGGTGATAAAATGCAACCTTGTCTCACTCCCCGATTGACTTCACTGCTCAATGTGATGTGCCCTTGGTCTACTTTTATACAAAATTTAACATATTTATAAATTGACATTAAAGCATATATCATTTTAATTTTTCCCAAAATGCGCTTCGGTCCACATTGTGAAATGCCGTCTTAAAATCAAAGAATGCACAAAATAATTTACCCCCCTTCATTTTCAAATTACCATCAATTAATGTTCTCAGAACAAATAGGTTGTCCACTGTGCAGTACCCTTCTCTAAAACCTGTCTGATATTTTGAGATCCTATTGTTCCTTTAGCCAAATGTCTCATTCGTTCGTAAATTCCGATTGAGGGTCTTTCCACTTTTCAGCGGTTGCCCTTTTACCAGCCGGCTGCTGGCCCTTCACATCCACATGTGTCAACCACAGAGGTAGATGATCAACAGCCAGTGTAGGGGTGACATGTGGTTAGCATGTCGAGTCCCCCAGCCGTTATAGCTGATTCCTCAACCTGGAGCCGCTACTTATTGTAGCTACCCAATTGCCTCACGATGCTGGGTGGGCACCGGTCCCATACTGGCCGAAATACCATGAGAAAATTTCTTCCCCCATGGAGACTCGAACCAGCGCAAGTCCCGTAGCTCTGCGCCAAGGCTTCCTACCTTAACCGCTCGGCTACGGCGCGGGACGTTCGTAAATTACTTTACAATATATTTTTCCGAACATTGACAAGAGGCAAATTCCCCTATAACTTTCTGGTATCTGTGTCCCACCTTTCCCTTTGTTTAGCGGTTGGATGACAGCTGTCGCCCAGGCTTCCGCATAATCTCCTCCATTAAAAAGTTTGTTGAACGCAGTTTTTAAAACTTCTAATAATTTATTGGATGATATCATATTTTTCAAGAATTCCCCTGGTAATCCATCAATTCCAGGTACATTACCATTCTTTAAACATTTAATGGAAGAAACCACTTAATTTTTCGAAATATCCTGATCCAGTAAGTGAATATAAATTGGGTCAGGGATCTCAACTATATATCCTTGATTATATCTTAACCTCTCATTTCCCAGCACCCTATCAAAGTAGCTTTTCCATTGCCCGGGCGTTATTCTTGTCCGATTTATTGACTTTACTTTCAGTTCCCTTATCGCTTTCCATATGTTCGCAATGTTCCCACTTTCAGTCGCGACTGTCATTTCTTCCGGTTTCTTATTTTGTCATTCTAATTTTCTTTCTCCCAGTAATTCTTTATATTCCTTTATCTCTTGCAGATAATTGTTTCTGTTTTCATCTGTGCTTTCTTTTCTAAACTTCAAAAGACTACTTTTGGCAAACTTCTTCTTCTTTCTACATGCATTATTGTACCACCCTTTGTCCTTCTGATTCATTGTGCATTTAACCTTGAATTTTTCCCCTGCTTTTTGAAAAGTTTGTGTCAAAGTTTTAATAATTTCATCCCCGCTTAGATAATTTAATTTCAGATCTTGTATTAGAGTTTCCAAACTCCTGATACATTCTTCTCTCCGATCCTCGATCCACCTGAAACGTGTAATTGGCCGTAATATTGTTGCCGCCTCATCATTAATTGTATCACTGATACCTTTCATATTTAAAATAAGTTTGTTTGGGAAATGGTGAGATTCGATTCTGGAAAATATACAGAAATTACTTAGGACTGGAATTATGTGTTGTGTGCATATTGAATAATTGATTACGCTACATCCATTTTTATTAATAAATATCAGTTCACCATTTTTATCTTCCCCATATTTACCATTCAAAATTTCAAGTTCAAATGCATCGCAAAAAGCTAACAATTGGTTTCCTTCTGAATTTATAATTTTATCTTTACTTCTCCTACCCTCACCTCGTGTTTCATTATCATCTGATTTTATAGTGATATTTTCCTCCCTAATCCTACAGTTAAAGTCCCCTAAAATTACTATTCCCGCTTCCGGAAACTTATCTTTTATTTCTGCCAATGAGTCAGACAATTCAACGAAAAAATTTGGATTGGCATACCTGGAATTTAGTTGTTGGCAGTAAATAGACAGCAGACACATTTCTGCTCTTCTTGCATGGTAATATATACAAATTGCCTCTTTCAAAGCAATATTTACCTTTTTAATATATGGGTCTAAGTTAGCTTTATATAAAATGACAACACCACCTGGATATCTACCTCTCTTCCCTTTAGTTTCACTACCGTTGAAATAACCTTTTATATTACATAGATTTGCGCATTCATTAGCTTTTAACTATGTCTCAGCTAGAGCTAATATTTCAGAAGTCTCAATAAACTCTACACATCTGTCCATTGACAGTTTTTGTTTTAACCCTTCGATGTTCCATGTACCGACTGTCGACAAATCCTATTTTGTTCCCTTGCCACATTTCTTACCTGTATTATTCGTTCTTCCCCCGTCTCTCAATATTTCCTTTTCTGCTGGTAAATTCATTAGTCTTAGTTATTTCCTTGTTTGCGTTCTTGTGTCCGCCGGTCGTTCACCTCTTAGGGGTGGGATATTCTATTTGCGCTCGGTTGTTTTGTGCTGAATGTCTGCTGGACCCCTCGGATTTAGTATCGTAGTGCTTCCTCTCTCTTTCTATCGTGTAGAATTGTCTCCCTCCTCTGCTATAAGGGGACCACCTGCTGTTGTAGCATCCCCTATAGGTTTTGGGGACCCGCTGTCACTGACCTCTTCAAATTCATTTTCAGCGTTGTCCATATTTTCTACTTGCTCCCTGCTCCAGATTCGTCCATTTTAATTAATTTATTAAATTGCAGGATTACATGGCAGCCCTGCCTCCTCGCTTCGAGCATGTGTCGCTTAAGAAAGTCCCTTTTGCGACGCACCTTCTCTCTAAAGTCTTCGGCAATATTGATACCGGTCCCTTTAAGATATTTACTGTCTCTAAGGATCCAACACTTTATTTTGTAGTGTGATATTTTGCATACAATTGGTCTGTTTCCACTATTCCAACGACCTACTCTGTGAGCTCTTTCAGTATCACTGTCCACCAAATGAATCCCGATTTGCGCCACTACTCTTTTAACTATAAGTTCAGTTACCTCCCACCTCTCCCTGTCTTCTTCGTGCACAACATATATCACAATATTTTTACGGCGACTCTGATTTTCGAGATAGTCTAATTTAAATTCCAGCCATTTCAATCTGTCCTCCATCCGATGCATGTTCGTCTCAATATCACGAATTTTTTCACCCACGTTGCACTTTTCAAACCCGTCTTTCACTTCAGTTGACAATTTTTCCATCAGCTTTCTCACTTTCTCCATAATGCTTTGTCCCCTGCACACTGAACCACTCTAAGAAAAACACGTCCGCTCTCCTCGACAGTCTAGACTAAACTCAAAACAACGCTTTATTAGAAAACCGAACTAAAACAATGAAAAATAATTTTAACTTCCAACACGCTTGGGATAAAATTATAGTGGTGAACAAAAAAAAATCATCTCTAACACATCTAGAATAAAACTAGAGTTATCTACAAAAAATTACCATCAAAACGTCCACCGCTGTGGTCTCGAGGCATCGTGCTGCCTTGTCACGCAGCGAGCCTGGGTTCGATCCCAGTCGGGGCAGTTTTTCTGGGTGAGGTTTTTATCGGGGTTTTTCTTCTTTTTTGTTAAAGGAATTTTTTGTGTTTATATATTTCAATGGCTTCCCTGTCCTTAACAAAAAAGAAGAAACCATGAAGATAAACAAAATCTGGAACCCGCACTGCACAATACGACAACGAAGCCTATGACTTCTGCTAGCGACAGCCTGGACAAAACAGCACGCAACACGGACCGCGCAGAAAACCGCCTCTCCACCAGGGGGCGTGCCTATAAATAGGGAGGGAGTTTCCAACGACCAGCCAGTATGCAGCCGACTGTTGAGGAGTTCACAGAGAGCACGCAGTATCTCCTGATGATGTCTACCGCAGCAGTAGACGAAACGTCGAGTAGAAGAACGACTGGATCACGGCCTATATGCCCGGAAGACGAACCTAATAGGGATCAAGACGCCGGCCGTGAAAGCCTACAGTTATACAGTATTGTGCTCATTTAGAGTTTTATTCCATTCCATTTAACCTATCACTTATTACCCTTATATATACTTTTAGTGTCACACACTATCCGGGCCTTAGAGTGAAATTTAGTGCTTTATAAAATAATAAATAAAAAAAAATAATATAGTATCTGGGAGTAAAATTAAATAAAGAGGATAAACAAGAAAGGGATATTAAGAACAGAATAAATAAAGGTAGAGCAATAACAGCAATGATGAATGGAGTCTTATGGAACAGATATATAACCAGGAAAAATAAGTTACAAATATATAATTCAATAGTGAGAAGTACTGCTACATATGGAGCTGAAGTTTGAGAATTCAACAAAAACTTATGTCGATGGAAATGGATTCCTTGAGGAGAGCAGCAAGATGTTCAAAATTAGACAAAATAAGAAATAATGTCATAAGAGAAAAAATTAATATTGGTTATTCAATAGTAGATTATATACGGTATAAGAAATTAAATTTATATGGGCACATACGACGAATGCAAGAAGAAAGATTACCCAGGAAAACATTGGAATGGTGTCCACCTGGAAGAAGGAGGAGAGGAAGATCTCGAAACTCGTGGATGCATGAAATAAGAACTGGAATGAGAGCAAGAGGACTGGAGGACATGGATTGGATGGAGAGAGACGAGTGGAGAAAAAAACTAAAACTTTAGGCACAGAAAGATGTGTAAACATTAAAATTCTGTATATAAATAAATGAAATAATAATAATAATACAGTAATAATGATAATCTTCACGATCTCAAATGATTGCCTTCACAGATGACTAAGTTGTTTTGACTAAAGGACATATACACACACTGAGGCAGAAAATTTTGCTGACTTAGATATCAACAAAATATACTATTGGTGCTTCCAGAATAAGGTAGAATTGAATGAAAATAAATCAGAAGTATTTTTATTTTTTAAAAATAAGTGGAAACTACATGTAGATCCAATTTGAATTTACTTCAATCAAAAGACGCACAACAGGTCACAGAGTTAAAATATCTGGATATTTACTTTGATGATACATTCAATTTTGGAAAATATATAGAGGAAATAAAGTCAGCTTGTGAATATGCTTAGCAGAATAGCTAAACTAGAGTGGGAATTGGGGTATTGTGCCCTCAGAACAATTTACAAATGTTGCAATATACTAATATTGACATATGTAAGCACAATTTGGAAAAACTGTATTCAAGTAAAGAAAAACTTAAATAGATTTAAAAGCATCCAAAGATTAGTCAACATTAAAATTGCCGAACTCATCGAACTATATCTTTTGAAGCTTCATGTGTTTTTGCTGGAGTGAAGCCTATCGATATAATAATAGCTGAGATGGTTAAAATTTACAAATTAATTCACTATACAAAATAAGACAATAACTTGCCAGTCCAAGTAAACTTTTGACCTCATCCAGCAGAGAGAATTACAATAGATGCACCGAATAACTCCACATGGTATACACTGGAAGTATATACGGATGACAGTAAAATAGAAGAAAAAGTGGGAGCAGTCTTTAAAGATGGTATATTAATCCATGAAATCAATAGCACAAAATATGTTCCAACAATCAGACGGAACAGAAGGCAATGTTAAGAGCTGGAAGAACTTAAGGATCTTAAGCCTGAGGTGGAAGAAAGAACCATAGCATTCTACACATATAGCCTAATTACCCTCCCTCTCTTTTCTAAAAATAATCAAGACCACAGCTATGTAGTAGAACAAATAAGATGAAATCTCAAGCAACTAAAATAACAACACTGGTTGATACATTTGTCCCGCGCCGTAACCAAGTGGTTAAGGCAGGGAGCCTTGGCGCAGAGCTATGGGACTTGCGCTGGTTCGAGTCTCCACGGGGGAAGAAATTTTCTTATGTATTTCGGACAGTATGGGACCGGTGCCCACCCAGCATCGTGATTCATTTGGGTAGCTACAATAATAGCGGCTCCAGGTTGAGAAAACCATCTATAACGGCTGGGGGACGCGACATGCTGACCACATGTCACACCTACACTGGCTGATTATCATCTACCTCTGTGATTGACACATGTGGATGTGAGGCCAGCAGCCGGCTGATAGGCTAAGGTCCTTGTAGGCCTGTCGCGCCAGGAGTTGTTTTTTGTTTGTTTGGTTGATACATTTAGAATGGATAAAAGCACAATCCGGCTGATTTCTATGTAAAAAGATGTACAAGACTTGATAGAATAAGAAATGAGGATATAAGAGAAGAATTGAAAGTACAGCCTTTATTGGATAAGGTCACGAATTACAGACAGAAATGGATTGATCATATGAATGGAATGAGTAAGGAGAGATATCCATTATTAGCAAGAAATGATCAAGCAAGAGGAAGTCGTGATGTTGGAAGACCTAGAAGACGTTGGGCTGATGCATTATGAAGTCGGAACGGGCAATTGCCTAATTCTTGGAGTGATGATGATGATGATAAAAGCACATTGCTAGTCATGCCTGAAATGAACTAGCAAATACATTAGCAAAAGAAGCAGGAAGAGTAGAACAGCAAGGATTTGTGTACCGTATATCAGGAAACCCAACGGTGCTCTTATCAAAGACATGAAAGACGAAGGATTACAAAAATGGCAGAAAATTGGACATATGTTACTAACAGCCGGACTTTTTTTTCCATCTGTTCGACAGAGATTACAAGCTGATTCTTACAATTATTACTGGACATGGATTGATGGAATCTTACCTCTACAGATTCAAAATTATTAATGACAAAGTTTGTTCCTGTCTTCAGGAAGAACAAACTGTGGATCATATAATGTATCCTATAGAAGTAAAAACTTAAGCACCAGAAGAACATTTTAAAACGATCAATAATATTATCATAAGTAATGCCACGAGTGATTTCCAAATTATCGATAAATTCACGACTCACGAAGTAAGGAGTGCATTTATCATAAGTAATGCCACGAGTGATTTCCAAATTATCGATAAATTCACGACTCACGAAGTGAGGAGTGAATTTATCTAGAGAATTTGGAAATCAAGAGTGGCATTTGTTAGGACTATTTAACGAATAAAATTAAGCTGTTTACTCACAAATCATTATTTAACGATAGTTATTTTAAAATATTTATATATTTAATGTAAACGGCGATGTTTGAAAACAAATGAGAAACGATAGGTACGCTTCTACCGCTTCTTTTGTTTATCACTGCAACCAGATCATACTATTTATTGCCAAAGGAACGCAATATTGTAAGGAGGAGCTTTCTTTAATATGGTAATTATAACACTGATAAATATTTGGTGAAACACGACTCTGATTGGTTGTAAAACAGAAATCATTGAAACGTGATTGGTCATTGACTCCCATTTGGGGTATGAGTTAAATAGTCTAGAGAATTTGGAAATCAAGAGTGACATTTGTTAGGACTACACATTTAACGAATAAAATTAAGCTGTTTACTCACAAATCATTATTTAAATATAGTTATTTTAAAATATTTATATATTTAATGTAAACGGCGATGTTTGAAAACAAATCAGAAATGTGAGGTTATGTTCATTCACTGCAACTAGATCATATCATTTATTGTCAAATAAGATCGCAATATTGTAAGAATGTACCCAAGTGGAGAAATAATGAAACACATCAAACTATATATCATAATCACATTACGGGTTATTCATTTATTTTTTTTAGTAAACAACTCAGTAAAATCAAGGAATCTATTCATTATTTGCTATATTCAATGTATTTGTTGGATAAAAATAATGGTCTAACCTGTTCAGAATATTAAAAAAGGAGGAGCTTTCTTTATCACAAAAGAAGGAGCTGATAAAGAGAAATCGATAAAGAGCGAGGTGAAACACGATTGTCATTGGTGTAAAACAGAATTCATTGAAACGTGATTGGTCATTGACTACCATTTGCGACATGAGTTAAATAGTCTTAGTAAATAGCCAGAGAACCATACAGACTCCCAATTTAAAATAAAAAAAATCAATAGATTTTAAAATATTGTAAAAATTTTTTAATGCTACATGTTTAACAATATTTAATTTTATATTTCATATTTAATGTTCCAGGGAGTAAGACAAGGTTGTCCATTTTCACCAGTATTATTTAATTTATACTTGGACATGTCATAAATGAATGGCAAGAACAAATTAATATAAATAGTGTATTGACAACTCTGCTTTTTGCAGACGACCAAGTAATAATGACAGCATCAGAAAATGCTCTGCAACAATTCCTTTATACATTAAATAATATCTCTCTAAAATACAATTTAAGAATATCTACATGTAAAACAAAAATATTAGCTCTGAAAGTAAAATGTGCAATAAGAACAAAAATAGTGATAAACAATGTAATTATAGACCAAGTTCAGAATTTTAATTAATTGGGTTGTCATTTAGGCAATAACAGAAATTTGGATAAACACACTAAAATACAACGATTCAATTATCCATGTGGCACAATTAAACGCACTTTATTGAATAAGACTTGAAAATAAACTATTTTGAAGTTTTACAAAGTATTGGCAGTTCCATCTCTTATATATGGATGTGAAACCTGGACATTAACAAAGGCAGATAGTAAACAAATAGAGACTGCTGAAATGAAGATGTTGAGAGCAATAGCAGGATACCAAAGGACCGATAAAAAGAAAAACGAAGATATGAGAACTTGATATATTTAATCTCTGTGAAAGAATAACATATTACCAAAATGCTTATCTTCAGCACGTATTACTAATGAATGAACAGCGCATACCAAGAAGAATGTATAATATTATAAACCAAAAGGGAGAAGAACGTTGGGAAGACCATTGAAGAGATGGAAGGACCAATTCGACCTATAATGAGATCGGAACAGGTCATTATGCCTAATCCTTGTTGTTGTTGATAATAATGATGATATTTAATGTTTAGTTTTAAGTAATATTTTTTTATTATATATGAATATAGCAAATTAAGACTTACTAGTATGTAGTATAATATGGTAAACCTGACTAATAAAAATAAAATGATAAAAATAAAATAATAGTAATAATAATAATAGTACTAATAATGATAGTAAAAATAATAATCGTATAATACTATAGTATAATCCTCTTCCTCGTCATCCCGAATCCAGTCTCCTACTCCTCCGTCCTCCCTCCTACATCCTCGTCCTCCTCATCCTCCTCTCCTCCTACCTCGTCCTCCCCTCCTCGTTCCTACCTCCTCTCGTCCTCCTCCTCCTTCGTCCTCCTCCTCCTCCGTCCTCTCCTCCTCGCTCCTCCTCCTCCTCGTCCTCCTCCTCCTCTACTCCTCCTCCTCGTCCTCCTCCTCCTCGTCCTCCTCCTCCTCGTACTCCTCCTCGTCCTCGTCCTCGTCCTCCTCTCTCCTCCCCCTCCTCGTCCTCCTCCCTCCTCGTCCTCCTCCTCCTCCTCCTCGTCCTCCTCCTCCTCGTCCTCCTCCTCCTCGTCCTCCTCCTCCTCCTCCTTCTCGTCTCCTCCTCCTCTCGTCCTCCTCCTCGTCCGTCCTCCTCCTCGTCCGTCCTCCTCCTCGTCGTCCTCCTCCTCCTCGTCCTCCTCCTCCTCGTCCTCCTCCTCCTCCTCCTCGTCCCTCCTCCTCCTCGTCCTCCTCCTCCTCCTCGTCCTCCTCCTCGTCCTCCTCCTTCTCGTCCTCCTCCTCCTCCTCCTCCTCCTCTCCTCCTCCTCCTCGTCCTCCTCGTCCTCTCGTCTCCTCCTCCTCGTCCTCCTCCTCGTCCTCCTCCTCAGTCCTCCTAAGACGTCCTCCTCCGCAGTAACTGGTCCTCCTCGTAAATGGTCCTCGCCTCCGATAAATTCTTCCCACCACCTCTGCCGCAGATTCCGCATTCCTTTCTTTATTTCTTTTTACTTCACCTACCCCCGGTTGTCATTTAAAACATTTTCTGGTGTTCTCTCCTGGCACTGGGCATAATTGTAACCCCTTTTGAAGTTGGGGTACCCAGAAGGCGGAGTTTACGTTACCCCGATAATGATGGTTGATAAATGATAATGACGCCCCAGGAGAGTAATAATTTATTAATGACCCAGTTTGTTTCTGTCTTCAGGAGGAACAAACTGTGGATCATATAATATATCATCATCATCCGTCATGAATTAGGTCTTTGTAGACTGTCTCGCCCCATCTAGCAATCTTTTAAGAAGTCTTCCTGGTCGACGATGTCCTTTGGACTTATATTGCATCATTATTTTTGGGATTCTTCATATAATGTAGATATGTGGAAATCACCACAGAGATATTTTGAATCAATCCATAATATTTAATCGTCAGCAATGGTCAGTTTAACCATACAGATTAATTATTCACTTTTAAAACGTTTAAAAATGTTGAATCAATAGATTTTAAAAGAAGGTAAATAGTTGTTTATAGCACATTATTAATATAGTGTTTAGTTATTGTAATATATTTTAATTATTTATATATATGTATATATATATATATATTAATATAAGTAATTAAGACATAGCAAAATATAGTATTATATATGAAGGGCTTAGGACAGTAACATGATAGCCACATTCTGTTAAGAAATGATATACAGTAAAACCTGTCTTAGCCAGAACCTCTATAACAAGGAAACTTGTACAGACGGAAAATAAAAAAATCTCCAGAACGGTACGATTTTATATGTAAAATCGTCCTGTATAAGTCGGAAACCTTCATAACGCGGAAACGGAATGGTTTATAAAGTGCCAATAGCTAATTTTTACCTCAGTAAGGCGGAAAATTATTCTTAAGCAGGTTCTAATTATAGTATTAATGACCACAGGTGAAAATTCTGCATATGACGCTTCTGCATTATATCTTTTACCTTCTTGTGTAGCGATTGTATTGCGAGGATACCCTTCCTTATGTGTGTCCTTATGTGCTGTGACTAAAACTAGGCAGCCTACCTTACTATAGCTATGGAGGAAGTGAAATTAACCAAAAAATGTAATCTCTTTTTACACGCTTTATATTAGCTTGACCTGTATCTATCTATGTAACTGAATCTTTCAACGCGATTTTCACCTACTTAAAATCACTGGATCGACTTGAAACTTTGCATACTTATAAAAGACCCGTGACAATAAAATAATTTCATATTTTGTTTCTAAAATCATGGCCAGAATCATCAGAAAATCAAAAAAAGTGTTTTGGATCTATGTAAAGGAATTTTTGAATACGATTTTCACCTACTTAGAAACATTGGATCGACTTGACATTTTGTATACTTGTAAAGGACCCGTGCCAATACAATAATTTCATATTTGTTTCTAAAATCCTGGCCAAAATCGTCAGAAAATCAAAAAAATGAAAACTGGTATAATAGGTTGCGAACTTGTCGACTTTTTAGTCAATCGTTGTAAGGGCCGAGTTGGTAGAGCGGTGAACTCTAGTGGTATATAATTTCAGTAATCTATAGGTCGCTAGTTCAAATCCGGCTGGGAGGTTTATTTTAGAAGATTATTACTTTTAGCTCATACTACAATAGTATCGAATTTAAAGATATTTACATTTTTATCTTATTCTGTAAAATATTAAAACTAAAAAATAAAAAATAAATAATAGTTTTAAAAAAACTAAAACAACACGCTTTATTAGAAAACCGAACTAAAAAAATGAAAAATAATTTTAATTTCCAACACGCTTGGGGTAAATAGTTTTACCATCAAAAGCGTGGGGTGCTTTGTATGATGTTTGCATTTTCTTCTTAGAGACTTTACTTTTACCAATATCTGTTTATCATATATATTAATTGATAAAGAGCACCCCACGCTTTTGATGGTATAATTATTTATCCCAAGCGTGTTGGAAATTAAAATTATTTTTCATTTTTGTTACTTCGGTTTTCTAATAAAGCGTGTTGTTTTAGTTTTTTAAAACTATTATTTATTTACTTTTTATTCACTATATTTGTGGTGCAGATACTGGTTACTCTAAATAATTTGTTTGTAACTTAGGAACCCTTTTTAAAAAGGAAAACTGCCAAGACGGAAATATATTTAAGGAACCGTCATATTCCTTCATAGACAGGTTTTACTGTACCTCCATATAGAAGAAAATAAGTGTATTAAAATATCCATAAGATCATTTGTAATTGTCAGTGATGAGTTAAAACATATAGACACACAATGTATTAACAAAAATATATCTAAGTTAGTAATTATCATTTTTTTAAACATTAAAATCCATATCTCAGAAAGAATAATATGTGGCTTATCATGTTATTGTCCTAAGCACTTTTTATACACAAGTAATGAAACAAGCTCTATTAAAAATAAATAAATGAATTAATTAAAGTAGGTTTAATAATGTCCCCATTAATTTTAACTTTAATTAAATTATTTACAAACGTTTTAAAACTTCTAAGGTCGTGTAGCTTTCAAGATTTTAGGCATTCCAGGGGGCTCAGTTGTTTTTGTCGTGTGTTTTAGTTAAGAAATTAACTGATGTTTAACATTAATCAATAATCATATTCCATCCATCCACAGCAATTCTGCCCGAGGGCAGGACTTTCACTGCAATCATAGCATTTACATGCTATGCGTTGCAGCTTTACTAGGGAATTGTAGGTGTGGTATCTTCCCATTGCTTTCCATACCGGTGAAGGATGATGATGATAATGATATGATAAGGATGATGGTGATGGCCATATGATTTTGGGGACCGTTTGGGCCTTAAAGTTTTCCTGACATTTGTCTTACAGGTGAGGAAAAACCCCGATAAAAACCTCACACTGAAAAACTGCGCCGACCGGGGATCAAGGCAGCACGCTACCTCGAGACCACAGCGATGGACATAATCATATTATGAAAAGGTAATTATGATGAAATAGGCCCTGGTAATGACATTGCCTTGCAGATTGAAGAAAACGGGAAAAAGTTCAGTCGGACCCGTATTAGAACTCGGTATATCCTGAATGTGAGTCTCAAACGCTACCTCATGAAACACAGGTACGACCTAATTGAGTATGTATAATAGAATATTTGAAAATTTGCTTAAATTATCACGCGTGACACTGATTAACGTATTATTAATGCAATTATTCCATGGAACATGACGTATTTATCAATTAAAACGTATTAATATGGTGCAAATTAACGATAAGAAATATCCATGTCATAGGATTCAATGAGACCCAGGCTACAGATAAGTGATCAAAGATAATGAATTTAGAACTGATAGAAGATCAGTTTGACGCTGAAATTCTATAGTGCCGCTCGGTGGAAAATGCTTTTATAACATAAGGCTTTCGCATTAGTTTATGGATTAATTTATTACTGTGGAATGAATTCAAGAGTTATAAAACATCGGGCACTGATTCTATTCCTAGTAATTACTATTTTCGTGAGTAAATTTCCATTATTATTACAATATTATTATCAGTATCACTAGCATAATAAAAAAATGGTAAACGGTTTTACAGATTACTGAGATCAATCAGTTTCATAGATCATCAAATTGGACACATGAGACGAACAATATTGTAACAGGGGATCCGGCAATTTAATACATGCATTTTTTACTAACTAACTAGCTAAACCACTGGCACCATCGAACCCGTAGTTTCATGGCCGCGCGGACATGAACTCTCCATACATCCCTATCCTGAGCTAATGTTTTCCAATTATTCCCTGTATAATCTACTTCCCTCAAATCATAAGTAAAAGTAAAGTGATCCCACTACAGGCCTCAGGAGGCCCTTGGGGTAGTAGGAGGTTAAGGCTCCCACTTTTTCTAGACAATCGGCACTTTATGTCAGCCGGGTTGTCAGCCCTGCGTGACGGCCGCCTTTACCCCAGAACAAGCGTCTGGTACTCATTTCTGTTAGAGGCTGAGTCGACCCCAGGGCCATAGTACCGCCAGAGGGTTTGGGTCAGTTTAAAAATCCTGACCCCAACGGGACTTGAACCCTCGACCCTCCGGCTTGTAGCTCAGTGCCTTAACCACTACGCTACGGCGTGCCCCTCCCTCAAATCACGGTAAATGTTATTCTCCCATATCATTCTTGGTCTACCAATTGGGAGTTTTCTCTCTTGTTTTCCCATAAGAAGCTTCCATGCACACCTTTCATTCCCCAATCGTGCCACATGTCCTGCCCATCGCACTCAACAAGACTTAACTGTTCTCATTATATCTGGCTTCCCATAAATACCATGCAGTTCACTGTTATGCAGTCTTCTCCATTCACTTGTCTGTTCATCTGTTTTTGGTCCAAAGATTTTCCTAAGAACTTTTCACACAAAGGAAAATTCATCCAAATTAATTCCCCAAGCATAGTGATCCAAGAATATTTATATATAGCGCGATGGGTCTAACACCTAGCTATTAGCCTCACATCCACAAGTGTTTATAATGAGATGGACGATCATAGAACTAGTACAGGAGTGACATGTGGTCAGCATATCGAATCCCCAGCCGTTATACATGGTTTTCTCAACCCGATGCTACTACTTATTGAAGGCACATACATTTCTCACTATGCTGGGGAGACACCAGTCACACACTGGTCGAAATTCCATGAGAAAATGCCTTCTCCCATGGGGACTCAAACCAATGGAAATCCTGTAGCTCTGCATAAAGCCACTAGGCCATGGGGGACATACAAGAATAATAGTCCATTGATGATTCACCCAATATATTATTACATTCTCATTAGAATCATTAATATTAGGAATTTAATAACATTTGTTAATGTGTTTCATAGATTGAACCTAACTAACTAACTGGAGGCACTATCAAACCTGAAGGTGCATGAATATAAGCTTTCCATACATCACATCCATATCCTGGGCTAATGTTTTTCAATGATTCCCTGCATATTCTACTTTCCTTGAATCATGGTTCATGTTATTCTCCCATCTCACTTTTGGTCTACCAACTGGCGTTTTTCCCTCTGGTTTTCCAACAAAAAACTTCTATGCCCCTCTTTCATTTCCCATACGAGACTTAACTGCTCTTAATACATCCGATTTCCAATACAAATCATGCAACTCACTGCTATGACTTATGAGTCTTCTCCATTCATCTGTCTGTTCATTTCTCTTTGGTCCAAAAATTTCCTAAGAACTTTATTCTCAAATACTCGTAATACTTTGTCCTCCCTTAAAGTAAGAGCCCATATTTCGCATCCATATAATGTAACTGGGAGAATACCAGGTTTATATATTTTCAGTTCAAAGATTTTTGAGAGAAGTGGGACGACAAGAGTCCCTGTAATGCATAATAGCACACATTTCCAGAATTGAATCTATGTTTAAATGTTTTATGCATTTCATTCCTATTTATAATTATTGTTCCTATGTATTTAAATTTAGCCACTTTTTTCAAAATTTCTCTCATTTGTCATTAACTGCTCATTTCCATTATAAAATTAATTTCTATGTGTGAACATATGCTTAGTTTTATTGATGTTTACTTCCAGTCCCAATTTCTTAGTGTTACTCAATAGAGTGTGCGTATAGGCCTGTAGTATCTCATTGCTGTTGCCTAATAATAATACATCATCAGCAAAAATTAACAAACTTATTAATACTATTGATTTGTAGGCCATCTTCATCCTCTAGAAATTTGATGGCATACCCTAGTATACAATTGAATAGTAGAGGGGATGGTGCACCACCTTGCTTTAATCAATTGTAAATTTCAAAAGTATCTGAAAATTGTTTGCTTACATGTACCCTACTTTTTGTGCTACTTAGATACATTCGAATGAATCTTACTTACTTTACCTTTGAGGGCCTCTCCACTTTTCAGCGGTTACACTGTATTCCCATTCGCCATTCTTGCCGATCACGCCATTCATCCTCCTCCAGACCTCGGTCGTTCATCAATCAATGGATCTCTCCTCTCCAAGTTGTTCTTGGCCTGTCCCGTTTCCTTCTACCAGAAGGTGACCATTCCAAAAGAGTTTTGGGCCACCTATCATCCTCCATTCTCCTGACATGGCCATACCACTGAAGAGCTCGTCTTTCGATCCTTCCCACCACTGTCTCCTCCATATCCATCATCTGCCTCACTTCTTCATTTCTTCTTCTTTCCAACCTGGACACCCTGGCACTGCGTCTTATTCCATCCATCTCCACTGCCAAGATCTTAGTTTTTGTCCCTCTACCAAAGTCCATCCCTCAGCACCATAAGTCATTATGCTTTCCACAACAGACTTCAAAATCCTCTTCTTCGTGTGGTTTGACATGGGCCTACTCCACAGTACTCCATTCAACATTTTTATGGCTCTTCGTGCTTGTACTAACCTGCTATCTACTTTAGCTTTACAACTCCCTGATTTATCAATAAGTGATCCCAAATATTTAAATTTTTTAACAGCTCTAATAATTCCTTGGGATAGGGATATATATCGTCCACTTCCTCCTACTACAAGATATTCACTTTCTTCCATGTTTACTATTAATCCTCCTATTTCAAAAGCATTTAGAAGTTTTCTCATCATGTAATTCACATCCTCACGACTCTGAGCTATCAACACTAGATCGTCTGCAAATAATAAGGAATGTATTGTGCCACCTTGGACTGGTACTACCATGCCTCCACAATATCGATTCCACTGCTCCAATATATGCTGGATGTATATTTTGAACAGACTACTACAGCACTGTCGCAGGCCTTTAGTAGTTCTGAATGGAGAGGATAACATCTTACCTACTTTAACCGAAGCCTGACACTGCTGGTACAACCGTCGGAGAAGTGAAATAGTTGGTAAATCGATACCAACATCAATCATTGCATCCCAAAGTTGGTTGATTGGCACTGAGTCATAGGCCTTTTCTAAATCAACAAATATCAAATGAATTTCCTGGCCCTTAGTATGTGATTTTTCTGTTATCTGTCTCAGACTAAAAATGTGATCCATGCATGATTTCCCTCTGGTAAATCCTGCTTGGTCTTCCAACATTCTTCCTTCGATAGTGTGTTCAAGTCTGTTTGTAATGATACTGCTAAAAATTCTACTCATGGATGACATCACACTGATTCTTCTGTAATTTCCAGGGAATGAATCTAAGTATTAGAATAAAATAAGTTAAAATATACCTTCATAGGTAAAATCCGTCGTCCTCAACTTATAAAACGTATAGTCTTTATGCCTGTAGGACTTTCAGGACATCCATCCCATCTTCAGCACTACATTCTTCTCTACAGCATCCAGTATGGTGTTTGATGCTGCTGGTCCTAATGTGGTTATGTCGTGACTAAAGCTTCGTCCTGACGATATCGTATAGTGGGTTGTTTAGTCTGGGAGTGCTTTCATTTATCAAAAGCTTGTTGTCTATTTCCTTGATAATTTCCAGGTCTTCCAATAGGTTGATTCTGGTTGGATTTCCCTCTTTGTGTACTATTGTAAGGGTGTCTTCTATTGAGTTCATTCTATGGCCGGCGTTTATTATGTGCTTAGCGTAATTAGACTTTCCATATGCGTATACGAAATCGTTACGATGTTCTTTAAATCTTATGTTGAAGCTTCTTTTTGTTCTACCTATATAGAACTTGTCACAGTCTTTGCATGTTAATTTATATACACCCTTGGCATTAAATTTATTATGTTTTTCTATTTTGTTACTTATTACCTTATTTAGTTTATTATTAGTTTTGAACGCTATGTTTAAGTTTTTATTTATTTTTCTCAATGTTTTTGCCAATTTTATGGTATCGTGGCCTGTGTAAGTTAATGTAATCCATTTTTATTATTAATATCCGTTTCTATTTCCAGTTTTGTTATTTTATTTATATCGGTTCTCCGCTTTTGTTTTCTTACAAGTTTCTCTATAATATTGCTGTTGTATCCATTGTTTCTAGCCATTTTTTTGATGTACCGCAATTCCTTATTGTAACTAATTTTGTTTAATGACAGTTTTAGCATTCTATTAATTAGGCTCTTGAATACGCTGATTTCTTGTTGGTACTGGACGCTGTAGAGAAGAATGTACTGCTGAAGATGGGACGGATGTCCTGAAAGGCCTACAGGCATAAAGACTATACGTTTTATAAGTTAAGGACGACGGATTTTACCTATGAAGGTATATTTTAACTTATTTTATTTTATGACTCTCCACCTCAACGGTTTTTAACAATGAATTTTATTAGTATTGAATCTAAGTAACTTTTTAAGAATTCCGAACTTGACCAGGATACTACCTATGTAACTTTCTGTTCTAAAATCTGTATTAGGCCAATACTAAAAATCTGATTTGTTATGTACCTGTTTCTTAGGCCTACTATCTGAGCCAATATAATTCAATTATGTCCCTCATAATGGCAGAGCGGTCTAAGGCACTATGTTTTGCCGCAAAGCAGCGGGACTCATACTGGTTCTAGTTACTGTAGGAGGATGGCATTTTCTCATGGAATTTTCGTCAGTATATGGGACTGGTATCACCCTAGCCGTTTCGTAATTGTCCATATGTTATCACCCTACTATACTGGCTGGCTGATCATCGAGCTCTATGACTGACACAACAGCTACGGGCCTTCTAATTCTTCATTGATGTTCTTGTATTATGTCATAAATATAGGGAGTAAGTCTTCTTCTTCTTCGGCTTTCCTCCACTTATAGGTTTGCCGTCTTCAGTTCCATTTATCTCTATCATTCCAATCTCCCTCTTCCAAATTCCTATCATCCATTATGGTTCTTTTATTTGTAGTGATCTCAAAATCTATTACTGAAAGATTATTTTCATTTTATAATTCAATAATTTCTAGAATAATCATATCGACGTTTTCCATTTCCATCTTGGTCTGCCATGTTTGCTTCTTCCAGGGCGTGACCATTGGTATATATTTTTTGGCCAACTTTCATTTCCCATCCTTTGTGCTTGGCTATACCATTTAAGCGTTTGAGTTTCAATCCTCTTAACAACAGATGTGGTGACATTCATTTCTCTCCAAAGGAATTCATTTCTTATTTTATCCTGTCTTGTTTTTGGAGACTTCTTCTAAAATAATCAAATTCAACTGTTCGAATTTTATTCTTTTGTAGTTCCGTCAAAGACCAAGTTTCACTTCCGTATGACAAAATATTCTGTATTATGCTCTTATAAATTTTCATTTTAGTTTCCTTTGTAATATTTTTATTCCAAACTGTTCCATGTAATGTCTTAGTTGCATTTTTTGTCATTGCAATTTTAGTCTGTACACCTCTTTCACTGGTACATAAACTTGTAATTATTGACCCAAGATATTAAAAAAATTCACATTTTTTTATTTTCTCTATTTCAAGTATGAGGTCATCCACATCCTTTTCCAAACACATACATTCTGTTTTCTGTAAATTTATATTCAGTCTCCATTTTTTATATTCTTCCTTAGTTTATTTGATCATCTGCAAACAACAATGAGTGCAGTACTTTTCCTCCTATAGGAATACCCATCTACGTAATAAAATGTTTGTAGAATTTTATAGGAAGTTGAGAATAATGAGATGACCCTATGTGTAGGAAAACAATTTTCCGATACTTTTCAAATTCACTATGGGTTAAAGCAAGGTGATGTATTTTCTCCTCTCCTATTCAATTTTGTACTAGAACATGACATAAAATCTTTAGAGGATGAAGGAATTCTCATCTTAATGGTATTAATAAGCTGTTAGTTTATGCCGATGATGTAGTATTATTACCCGAGAGCGGGGAGATACTAAGGGTCAACACGCGCACAACATTGAGTAACACACACACACACAAAACATAAAATATTTATTTTAGCTGTGTATTTCAAAACTAACAGGTCACCAACGGACCGGTGTATTTTAATGATAAAAACATGATTCAAATTATTCAGAGAAGTTAACGCGACATTTAAATTAATTTAAGTAATTAACACGTAACTGCAGAAATATTCACATTATGGATCTATTAGTCTCCTCCTTTATCGTTCTAAAACGGGATCGTTGTAAACAGAAACTTTCCAAAAATAAGCTAGATCCTTGTAATCATTTAAGCCTAGATTAATGATAAAAAATATTTAAAGATGAAGAGACCATTCAGATTCTTTTGATACTTTGTATTGAAAACGTTTTACTTTCAATATTCATTAAACAAACAGTGGAATCATTTTCATATAAATTTATCTAATAACAGAAACTTGTCATAAGTAATGCCACGAGTGATTTCCATATTATCGATAAATTCACGACTCACGAAGTAAGGAGTGCATTTATCTAGAGAATTTGGAAATCAAGAGTGACATTTGTTAGGACTACGCATTTAACGAATAAAATTAAGCTGTTTACTCACAAATTATTATTTAAATATAGTTATTTTAAAATATTTATATATTTAATGTAAACGGCGATGTTTGAAAACAAATGAGAAACGTTATTTTTCATTTGTTTATCACTGCAACCAGATCATATTTCTTGCCAAATGGAATTGCAATATTGTAAGAATGCACCCTAGTGGAGAAAAAATGAAACACATCATTACAGGTTATTAATTAATTTCTGATGCCCTATGATGTAAATGTGTCAATTATATTTTTCTGCAACGTTAATTCCTGGGAAATAATACATTTAAGAAAGTGCAAACAGTGGTTTCTTTTTTTTATGGTAGGCTATAATCAATTGCTACGAATGTTTTTCTATTATATCTCGCAAAGCAGAATCTGGTTACAATCGTGCACTATATATACAATCTGGGAGCCACTTGATAAAATGAATGTGATAAAATCGATGTGAAAAAATGTATGATTGGTTGTAAATCAAAATTGATTGAAATGTGTTTGGTCATTCACTGCCATTTGGGGCATGAGTTAAATAGTCAAAATAAAATAATTATTCGAACTCTGCAGTCAAGTCACTTAGGCCTAATATGTGTCTACAACTCCCCGCTTTCTAATAGAATTTGGATAAAAAAGGGATAGGAACTGATTAACTATGAAACTGGCTATTATAAGAACGTAAGTCGCAGTTCGAGGTGTAGTTTAAATTAGATTAACTTCAGCTCTCTGGTAAGAGATTAATTTTATCAAATTTAAAACTAGAATAAATGTTATATCTTCTTCTTCTTCCTTCCAAGTATTAGGCCAAGGCCTGTTACGATCCTATAGAAAATTTTCCCTCCAGCGTTTCATAGGACGGCCCAGTGATCTTCGTCCTCTTGGTATATAATTATAAACAGCTTTGGGGATCCGATTTGAACTCATTCTTTCAAGATGGTGTTTCCAATTTAGTTGGTACTGTTTAATATATTCCAAAATTGGCGTAGTCTTCAATTCTTTTAAGATATCGGTGTTCCTTTTCCGATCCCATCTGGTGTAACCCGCTGTTCTGCGCATGAATCTCATTTCACAAGCCGTTATTCTGCTTTCATGTTGTTTTCTTAGTGTCCATGCTTCACTACCATAGGTCACACTGGTCTAGCCAAAGTGTTATATAAACGTAATCTGGTGTTTTTTTGTACAAGGGATGGTTTCATAACTTGATTAATAATTCCTAAACTTTTATTATAACTAGTAACTTTTTCAGGGATATCCTTTTCATCCCAGATAGAGAGATAATATCCAAGATATTTAAATTGATTAGATCTCTCTAAAATTTTATTCTGGAGACAGATTTTACTTTGTATGGGGTCCTTCCCATGAAATGCCATAATTTTAGTTTTATTAATTGATATTTCCATATTAAATTTGGCACCTATTTTTTGTAAATTATAAATTGATCGTTGCAAATCATTTTCGGAAAGTGCCAGAAGAGCTAAATCGTCTGCAAAAAGAATAGCATCGAGTTTGAGGTTCCTATTGATGGGTATATATCCTCGTTGTGTTTTCCTCCATTCATTTATTAATTTATTCATGTATATAAGGAAAGCACCGGTGAAAGTCCACATCCCTGTCTTACTCCAGTGTTGATCTTTTCCCAAGAAGATAATTTGCCATCTTGTTTAACAGAGATTTCATTTAAATGTTATATAAATCATTTAATATACAGAAACGTCGTCAAAATAAAGGATTAATGTTACTTATTCAAAACCTAAGTTAACTAATCTCTACAGGATAGAATATCACTGATCAAGATATTCATTCGTACCATTCGCTATTCGTGTTGCTGATTCCACATAAAATATTATATAGGAGACAATCACGTTAGTCTACAGAGTGCAAACTCATCTGCGTAGCGTAGGAAGGAATGTGCGGGAAAACGGTCACTATTTTTACAAAGAGACCTAAAACAAGTTTGGGGAAAAGAATCTTATACACTCAATCTAGGATTTAAAGAGAGATCAGGGCTTGCTTGGTTCAGGTTAGGGGCATGGAAATTTAAAAAAAATTAGCGACGATCACGATATGCGAATATGTCCAATGTGCGGGAGCTTTGAAGACGAGATACATATACTAGGAAAATGTAACGATTTAAAATATTAGAGGCATCAGTTGTGGCACGCCGTAGCATAGTGGTTAAGGCACTGCGCTACAAGCCGGAAGGTCGAGGGTTCGAGTCCCGGTGGGGTCAGGATTTTTAAACTGACCCAAACCTTCTGGCGGCACTATGGCCCTGGGGTCGACTCAGCCTCTAACTGAAATGAGTACCAGACGCTTGTTCTGGGGTAAAGGCGGCCGTCACGCAGGGCTGACAACCCGGCTGACATCAAGTGCCGATTGTCAAGAAAAAGTGGGAGCCTTAACCTCCTACTACCCCAAGGGCCTCCTGAGGCCTGTAGTGGGAACACTTTCCCTTACCTTTTTAGAGGCATCAGTTATTACCGGAAAGATTTCTAAATTCAAATCGTGGAAGATTGACATGCTACGAGATACTGGTAAACCCAGAAAATTGGATAAACCTGGGTAGATTTCTGGATAAAACGTGGAAAATAAGAACAACACTTATTCACGAATAAATAAATTTGTTAGCAAATTGCAATGCCATTAATTCTTAATAATTATACATAACTAAATTATTGTATTGATATCTAATTGTGTTTTTTTTAAGCATCAACTTATTGTAACGGACTGTCAACAGCACGTACGGCTTACTGCCCGTGCGATCCATATTTGTAAATAACATTGTATGTATCTTATTTTTAGTTTACTAAAGTCCTCATGTATGTATATATGTATTATAAAGAATCTTGAGTGTCACACACGGTCTTTAGACCCATTGGCAAATCTGCCATTCCTAGATCGGTATTTTTTTTTAAAACTGAGTTCCTGCTTTTTGCTGATTGATATAGCAGAGCGGGGAGCGGTGCTTAGATACAGACCTAGTTTCTTTAATTTAACTTCACAAATGTTTAAACAAAATTTCAGAATTTCATTATTCATTTTCCAATACCTCACTGTATTATTTTCTGTTATAAGAGTATCTTCTTCACAGTTTATTTTATAATTTGGTTCTTCACACTGATTGATGTCTTCATTCAAATCATTAACTTGTCTTCGAACTTAGGTCACTTTCATTCGTCTATAACTAGGACATGACTGTCTGGTCGATCGATTCGCATATCTTTATACTCATATATTGGAGGATTAGCACCATCTAGACGCCAGTGTGGACAATCACGAATAGAAAGTTCCAGACGCCGATTCTTCTATAATCGTTGTATAGACGCATGTGGAAAGTTGTCAGCGGGTCTCTGTGACTCGAGAGTCGGCAACTCACGCATCCCCTTTTACCATATAAGGCAGGATTTGATTCCAGCCATCGACTGCGAATTTCGAAAGCAGCAATAATACTGTAAATTAATATGAAATAATGATGATGATTATGATAATCATCATCAACAACAAGGATTAAACCCAATGGTCTGTTCCAATCTCATTATAGGTCGAATTGGTCCTTCCATCTCTTCAATGGTCTTCCCAACGTTCTTCTCCCTTTTGGTTTGTAATTATACATTCTTCTTGGTAATAATAATAATAATGATAATAATAATAATGATAATAATAATAATATTTTTATTATCTTAAAATAATACAATAGAAATATTTATAATTTTATTTATAATAAAATACCTAACAATTCGCAACACGTAAAATTCATAACATAGTATTTCATCGAAAACACAACAGCCAAACTAAACATATTTTCCAATCTTTCCTACACACTAAACAATGCGATCAATTTTGGAAACTTCGGTGTGAGCACAGCCTTCATAAAGGAAGAAAGATTGACATCTGTTAACTTTGGTCTGTGGGCTGTTGTGTTAGGTTTGGACTGGTGCTTACGCAGTAAATACAAAATAAAATTTAATTAAATTGTGATTTTACTTTTCGATGGAAATGGGCCGAAAACACATGCAAGGGGCCATTTGCGACCTGAGGGTCACCAGTTTGACATGCTTGGTCTACAATGTAGCTAAAAACTACTAGGCCTAGCTTATGTACAATGAAAACTTACCTTTCGATAAAAAAATATTCCTCAGTTATAAATAACATTAACTGTTTACAGTAAAATAAATTATTTTATTCGTTTTTAATATGTCCCGGAAGTTTATTTTAATATCAGAGCCAATATAATTTAAGTGTATCTCTCATCATGGCAGAACGGTCTAAGGCATTATGCTTTGCCGCAAAGCAACGGAACTCATACTAGTTCGAGTTCCTGTAGGGAGATGACATTTTCTCATGGAATTTTGGTCAGTATCTGAGACTGGTACCACCCAGCGTTGTAAGGAATTTGAGTAGCTACAATAAGTAGCAGATTCACGTTCAGGAAACCAGCTGTAACGGCTAGGAACCTCCATATATTATCACCCTACTGCACAGTAGGCCAGTTACGAAATCTAACTGGAAAAAAGTATTTCACTCACCCTCACCATTTCATCTTTCTTGAGTCTAATATGATTGCCAGATTACTGTTCTTCACTTATCTGCAAAGGAGGGTAGAATTATAAAATATATGAGGATAATTATAAACATCGGAAGTTGCCGATAGTTAAGAACTCATCTGGTCCGCATCATAGTCGTATTTCGAGGTGTGGAAATAAACACGTTTTGTGTTAAAGTTCAGTGAGCTATTCTTCTTATTCTATATGGATATTTTACCTCACGTTTGTACTTTTCATTGGCATATTTAACGTGTTTCTATACAACCAGACATTGTGTTAAATACACGTGGAATCACCTTCGAAACACTAAACAAAAATTACACAATTATATTATTTTAAATTGAGCTACAAAAAAAAAAGTTCTGAACAGTAGTAGACATTTTAGTCATAATATAAAGTGATTTATGGACTTTAATTCCCGTACAATAACATGTGTGCAAATTATTGCGTTTTTTTGGAAATTAGCATTCTTATTACAGAAGACGGCCAGCAGCTGAGGCCTAACGTCATGCGCAGAGAATTGATTTAATATACGAAAAAAAAGTATTCGATAGAGGCTAAAGTGATCATTTTGTAAATAAATTAGAGTTTCGGAGAATGATTTAAAAGTAATCCAAAAAGTGTTTTTTGAAAAGCGATTTTATAAAACGTAGGAAGTTGTGTGCGAGAAAAAAAATATAGATTTCTACTGAAATATTCTGATTGGCTACAAGTGAATGTTAACTTTCCCATTATTAAGAATTTAGAACAATGACAGTAGTTGGAAAATCCTGTTCCATCTGCTTATGCGATTGGAAGACCTTACAATCTTTCGAAGAGGCTAGAATAAAAACTAAAATAATAATAATAATAATAATAATAATATTAATAATAATAATATTAGTAATAATAATATTATTAATATTAATAATAATAATAGTAATAATAATAATAGTAATAATAATAACCATGGACTTTAGACCGGAACAGGTCGCATTGTCCTAATCCTGGAAAGGAAGAAGAAGGAGAATAATAATAATAATAATAATAATAATAATAATAATAATAATAATAATAATATTTAATAATCTTATTTCTACTGAAATATCTGTTACTTTAATGTGGTCTTGGGAAGGGTGGCATAACAAATTTGCCTCCCTAGTAACATTATAGGGTAGGTAAATATCACAACCTCACTTTTTGCCACCTAGTCTCATGTTAATATATTGGCGTTTTGATATTTTATTGTCAAAAAAAGACATTGCTTGGTTCGACATATAAGATAGGGGAGTTGATTGGAGTGATTTGTAATGTTCTTATATTTTGAAGCTATTTTTGTTTTATTTTTTCTCACTAATTTCTTTAAAACATCAGCAGTATCCCGTTTACCATATGACTGAAGTGACTTCTGTTGCAAGAACAAGTTCATCGCGGGAGAATTCTTGCTTAAGTTTTTTTTTTTAGTTTTTATTCCAGCCTCTTTGTAAGATATTTTGGGTCTTCCAATTTCATAAGCAGGTGGCACAGGATTTTCCAACGACTGTCATTGTTCTACATTATTAATAACAGGTAACAGGCAATGCCCCATTTTGATTATTGTGATACTCTTTTTACTGACCTAAATACTGTTCTTACCCAAAGACTTCAACGTGTTCACAATTCTTGCATACGTTTTATTTGTGGTATACGTAGATTTGATCACGTTACACCATCCCTGGAACAATTGTCATGGCTTCGTCTTCAAGATCGTAGAACCATCCATTCCCTATGCCTACTCTATAACATATTACACACATCTTTACCTTATTATTTATCACACCGCTTCACTAAACTCTCTGATACACATAACTTAGATACCCGATCCATTGAGCACAGTGTCCTTTATATCCCTCCTCATCATACTACCTATTATTCGAAATCTTTTACAGTTTCTCTTGCTAGAACATGGAATTCACTTCCACCCTATGTCAGAGACTGCCAAACTTTACCATCTTTCAGAAATAAATTGAAAATAAAATCACTAACAGAAACAACTCACTAATACTACTTTTTAAGAATTAATAATGCGTTTTTGCATTATTTAATAAAAATAGACTTAGGATTTGTTAATATATTTACCTAATGCCTTGTATAAAAAGCGTAGATTAATTCATTGTAGTGTTTTTTTTCTGTTCTTTTTATGCATAGTAGATTCGAGCTGTTATTCCTTTTTTATTCATTGTATCATTAATTTAATTCTAATTGTATTTAGTTTCATTCTATTATTAGACATTAATTTCATTATTATTCAATATGACAGATAATGAATTGTTCAATAACTATTATTGTAACTTTTTTTGTATTCATATGTAACATGTTTGTCCTGTCTAATATGACTACTATTGTAATTTTTTTGTATTCATGTGTAACATTGTTTGTCCTGTTTTATATGACTATTATTGTATTTTTTTGTATTCATATGTAACATATGCTTGTTCTGGTGAGTGGAAGAGAAGGCCACATGGCCTTAACTCCACCAGGCTAAATAAATAAATAAAAAATAAATAAAAAATAAAAAAATAAAAATAATTTAACATTCACTTCTAGCCAATCAGAGCATTTCACTAAAAATCTTTCTTTCCCGCTCACAACTTCCTACGTTTTAAAAAATCGCTCTTCAAAAAATTACTTTCTAAAATATATTTTAAAACATTATCCGAACATCCCATAACTCTAATTTATTTACTATATGATCACTTATTGTTTCTATGGAACACTTTTCTTCATATATTAAATCAAACAATTCTCTGCGCGTGACGGTAGGCCTCAGCTGCTGGCCGCCTCCTGTAATAAGCAAGCTAATTACAAAAGAAGCAACAATTTGCACACATGTTATTATGCCGGAATTAAAGTCCATAAATCATTATACATTCTAACTAAAATTTCTATTACTGTTCAGAACGGTTTTTTTCGTAGCTTAATTTAAAATAGGATGATTGTCTAAGTTTTTTAGTGTCTTGAAGGTATGATTCCACGTGTATTTAACATAATACTTGGTTATATAGAAGAACGTTAAGTACATCAATGAAAGCTATAAACCTTGAGGTAATGCATCCATACAGGATAAAAAGAAAAGCTCACTGAACTTGACCATAGTAAAGTTACATAAAAACTGTAGTATTTTTGTTCTTTACTGTACAGCACAGTTTCTGGTTTTGTCATTCAAATAATCAGTTTCAGACCCATGGTTATATATTCTATCGTCCCTAGAAGTTTGGGTATTGAATTAATCACTCCTGTATATCCATAGTAACTCTGCCCGAAGGCAGGTCCTTCACTGAAATCATAGAATTTTCATGCCTATGCTTGCAGCTTTACTAGGGAATTGTGTAGGTGTGGTAGCTTCCCGTTGCTTTCCACACCTGTGAAGGATGATGATGATGATAATGATAAGGATGTTGATGATGATGATGGCCATATGATTTCGGGGACCGTTTGGGCCTTAACGTTTTCCTGACATTTGTCTTACAGGTGAGAAAAAAACCCCGATAAAAACGTCACCCAGAAAAACTGCCCCGACCGGTGATCGAACCCGGGCCCGCTGCGTGACAAGGCAGCACGCTACCTCGAGACCACAGCGGTGGACACTCTTGTATATATATATATATATCCACCGATGACACTCCTGTATGTATATATATATATATATATATATATATATATATATATATATATATATATATCACCGCTGCGGTCTCGAGGTAGCGTGTTTTTCCTCAGTTGTAAGACAAATGTCAAGAAAACTTTAAGACCCAAACGGTCCTCGAAATCATATGGCCATCATCATCCTTATCATTTTCATCATCATCATCATCCTTCACCGGTATGGAAAGTAACGGGAGGCTATTACACCTATAATTCCCTAGCAAAGCTGCAAGCATAGCATGAAAAATGCTATGATCGCAGTGAAGGACCTGCCTTCGGGCAGAATTACTATGGATGGATGGATATGTATATAGTTATGGTTATTTTCGGTGTCTACCAGTAGAATAGGTAAAAAAGTTGTTTTGATGTCAACAACCCTAATAGATTTATTCTTAGTCAATAATGGAAGACAGAAGGAGATAGGCTTAATAAGTGCATTTGACTGACGTGTATAGGTTATTGAGCACAGTCGGTCAAGGCCCTGCAGATAAGCTGAGATTCTATTATTCAATGTCGGTTCAAATAAACATTATTCATAGATGTAATCAGTTAATTGGAAAAACAAAGTCAGAAAGCCGATCGATTTGGCTATCTGAATAACTTTTTATTTTTGCGAATTTCGAATGAATGAAACTATTGTTGGATACAATATTATTTGCTGATGATCATGTAGTGATTTCCAGTTCAGAAGATGATCTACAAAGAGCTATTTTCAATTTGGAAAAAATAAGTGCCAATTACAATTTAAAATTTTCAAAGACTAAAACTAAAATTTTAGCATTTAAAGGACATGATACCTTAAGAGCAAACATGGTAATTGATAATAACATTTTAGAGCAGGTGAACAGTTTTAAATATCTAGGTTTCAATTTATCATATGTTAAAATTGTAGAAATTAATAAAATAAATACATTTAATCTAATGTGTGGCACTATTAAAAGAATCTTTACAAACACAAGAAAAGAAACAAAAATTAAATTTTATAAAGTAATGGCTATTCCTGCATTGATGTATGGATCAGAATGTTGGACGATCACTAAAAGACAAGAACAAAGATTGTAAGCAGCTGAGATGCAATTTTTAAGAAATATAGCAGGATATACTCTGCTGGATAAGAAAGGAAATTAAGATATAAGAAAGGAACTAAATATTTTAAAACTTACATACCGAATAATTAAATATAGGAACGACTGGAAAGAACATATTGATAGAATGCCAGAAGGAAGATTTCCAAAATTATTGCTAAATTATAAACCGCGCGGAAGGAGAAATGTCGGTCGCCCACGCAGAAGATGGTCTGAACAATTTTAACAATTCTAGCTTTCATGAAACCGGAATGAGTCAACAGGCTTAATCCCTGGATGATGATGAAACTATTGACATTCTTCTCATGAAAATATTTATGAAATTCATGAAATATTTATGAAAATATATATATATTCATACATAGTAATTCTGCCCGAGAGGGCAGGTCTTTCACTGAAATCATAGCATTTTCATGCTATGCTTTGCAGATTTACTAGGGAATTGTAGGTGTGGTAGCTTCCCCTTGCTTTCCACACCGGTGAAGAATGATTATGATGATAAGTATGATGTGATGGCCATATGATTTCGGGGACCGTTTGGGCCTTAAAGTTTTCCTGACATTTGTCTTACAGGTGAGAAAAAACCGTGATAAAAACCTCACCCAGAAAAACTGCCCCGACCGGGGATCGGACCCGGGCCCTCTGCGTGACAAGGCAGCACGCTACCTCGAGACCACAGCGGTGGGCTATATATATATATATATATATTATTTCAGTGTCTACAAGGTAGGATCATAAATTTCATAAATATTTAATGAACTCCATAAATATTTTCATGAGAACGTCAATAGTTTCATTCCTTCGAAATTCGCAAATATATATATATGTATAATGGAGAGTATAATACATATATAAGAAAAATAAGTGTTTGAATTGGATTCGCCTGGTAGTGTAATGGATATCACGCTGAGATACAGACTCAGAGATCCGGGTTCGAATCCCGTCCAGGCATTTATTTTTCTTATCATTCCATATATATATATATATATGGACTTCCAAAATTGGCATTCCAATATACCCCAACTGGACATAGGGACCAAGGAAGACCAAAACATCGGTGGAAAGATCAAGACCATCTTCGCTAGGTTTACCGTACAGGCCACATGGCCTAAAACGAATTTGTTCATGATGATGATGATGATATATAAGTTATATATATATATATATATATATATATATATAATATATATGTGTGTGTGTGTGTGTGTGTGTGTTAACACTCTAGAGGCCGCAATTTTTGTATAATCAAAATCTAACTTATAACTTGCCATATAACAATTAATTAAAATGAGATAGATCGAGTTCATTAACCAAACAAAATAGACCATTAGATGTAGGAGATCCACCGCACAGCGCGCTGTGGTCTCGAGGTAGCGTGCTGCCTTGTCAGGCAGCGGGCCCGGGTCCGATTCCCGGTCGGGACAGGCTCCTGGGTTTCTTTTTGGTATTTTTCCTCGCCTGTAAGACAATGTCAGGACGCTTAGAGCCCAACGGTCCCCGAAAATCGTCCGGCCATCATCATCATCATCCTTCACCGGTGTGGAATGCAACGGGAAGCAACCACACCTATAATTCCCTAGTGAAGTTGCAAAGCATAGCATGAAAATGCTATGATTGGAGTGAAAGACCTGCCCTCGGGCAGAATTACTATAGATGGAAATGTAGGAGTTTACCAGAAAATAAAATTTAAAAATAGCTCTAGCAGTCGAAGTTTTTGATGTTTCATAACGAAACTCAGTATATGCTATTAAAATAAACCGAGGAAAGTGTTCTCCAAAAATCAGCCAAATATGACATTTCAGAAGCGATGGTTTACATGAAACCCAAAATTGTAAATTGACTAACTACCACGATATTTAGTTTGTCGCAATTTACACCATACAATGTAACCGTTAAGATATATTAGTTTAATTTATTTAATAGTTTAATAAAATAATGGGAAAATTGATATTATATATTATTTAATTAGTATGGAATTATGCAATAGCCTAGGTAAATAGTAGGGCTTAATAACTTATGGCTAGACATACTTTATTTTTACCGCGGTCCTGCACTTTTAAATAAGTTGCCATCAGAAACTGCGTTTATACTTTTAATAAAATCAATATTAATATTCGGAAAACCAACAAAATAGGACCACAAAATTAGACTTGCTGAGGAATTCCCTTAGTTTACTCAGTTATTGCGTGACAATTTTTTTTATTCTTCCTTTATATTTACCTACTTTTTACACGCTTTATTTTAGCTTGACCTGTATCTGTCTATGTAACGGAATATTTCAACACGATTTTTACCCAGTTAAAAACATTGGATCGACTTGAAACTTTGTACACTTGTAAAGGATCAATGACAATACAATAAATTCATAAATAATATATAATATATAATAGGTTGCGGATTTATCGATTTTTTAGTCCATCGTTGTAGGAAATTAATATTATATCCTCTAGTAGCTCAGTTGGTAGAGCAGTGGACTGTAGTGGTATATAATTTCAGTAATCCATAGGTCGCTGTTTCAAATCCGGCCCGGAGGATTTTTTTTAGAAGAGTATTACTTTTAGCTCATACTACAATAGTATCGAATTTAAAGATATTTACATTTTTATCTTATTCTGTAAAATATTAATGACAATTTTGTAAACTTACCACATTGTAATTTATCCAAAAAATATGAGAAGGATACTGTAACTACTTATCTATATTAAAATATTCAAAAATATTATAATAATGTTAGATAATAATAATTAAAAAAATATATATATAATTATATTCGTGCCTAGACACTAAAAATATCGTAAGCAATTACATTTTCATGGGATTCCGGTTTATGACAATCAATTAAACTAATAAATAAATAAATAAATAATAATTTAAAAAAAACTAAAACAACACGCTTTATTAGAAAACCAAAATAAAAAAAACACGCTTCATTAGAAAACCGATGGAATGACGGATTACCAGATTTCTTGAAAAATATGATATCATCAAATAAATTATTAGAAGTTTTGGAAACTGCGTTCAACAAACTATTTAATGGAGGAAATTATCCGGAAGCCTGGGCGACAGGTGTAATCCAACCGCTATACAAAGGGAAAGGTGGGTCTCATAAACCAGAAAGTTATAGGGGAATTTGCCTCTTGTCAGTGTTTGGAAAAATATATTGTAAAGTACTTTACGAACAGATGAGACAATGGGCTAAAGTGAACAATAGGATTTCAGAATATCAGGCAGGTTTTACAGAAGGGTACTTCACAGTGGACAACGTATTCGTTCTGAGAACATTAATTGATGATAATCTGAAAAATAAGAGGGATAAATTATTTTGTGCATTCGTTGATTTTAAGATGGCATTTAATACTGTGGACCGAGTGCACTGTGGGAAAAATTAAATCGGAAAGCATTGTCACATAAAATGATACATGCCTTTATGTCAATTTATAAATATGTTAAATTTTGTATAAAAGTAGACAAAGGGCACATCACAGAGAGCAGTCAAGCCAATCGGGGAGTGAGATAAGGTTGCATTTTGTCACCAATGCTATTTAATCTATTCGTTGATGATGTTATAGCAGCCATAATGTTAGAAAGAGACATTGAGGCTCCGGAGATAAGAAATGTTAAAGTCCCAGTCCTGTTGTATGCTGATGATTTAATTATCTGTTCCAAGACAATCAAGGGATTGCAAAGAGGTCTTGACCGACTGGAAATATACTGTAGGAATTGGGAATTGACTGTAAATATTAGTAAGACAAAAACAATGACGTTCAAAAGTGGGACGGTTTATGGTAGAGCAGAGGAATGGAAATACAGAGATCAAACACTTCAAAACGTGAAACATTTTGAATATCTTGGTACGACGTTGAAAATAAACGGAAAGTGGAAAAAAAAACATATTGATATAGCATTATTCAAAGGGAGGGGACAACTTAATAGTATTCTCAGTATTCTGGGTAGAGTGCCCGATATTCCAGTTAGTACGTTAGAAAAAATGTATGGATCGATGGTGAGGCCAGTAATGCACTATGGTAGTGAGATTTGGGGTTTTCAAAGAACGGAAATACTAAATAAGGTATATACGCATTTTCTAAAATATATTACAGGACTTAGTAAAGCCGTTTCTAACTGTGGAGTTTCCAAATTCTCTAGATAAATTCACTCCTCACTTCGAGAGTCGTGAATTTTGGAAATCACTCGTGGCATTACTTATGATAAGTTATATTTTCAATACTATATACATAATATATGAATTGGGGGCTCAGATGTAAACTAGGGGAAAACTTTATAAGAAATTGAGTTAGCTCCATATTTTGAAAAATAATAAGAAAATTCCTCATGACAATCCAATTGTTTAATGCTACTATCTGATGGAAATGTTTTAATTACTTTCAAAAATACAGTTTATGCTTGAATAATATAGCCTAAGTGCATAAATTTTATTCTGTAATAATATTTCTTGCAAGGAACAGACAACATATCTTAAGAATAATGGTTACAACAAATGAAAAGTGTTGTTTTAAATTGTGTTGTCCCTGTTCATCGACATTTACTTTAAATCGTTTTCGCAGAACTTAAACTTTGTAAAAAAAGATCAATTATTAAATTACAACAAATGTTGCACCGAAACATATTAAATTCATTGTGTTGTTTTGAAACATGTAAAGTAACAAATTTAAGGGCAAATTTTGCCCGAGTAAGATATACATTTAATGTCATATTTTATGAAAATTAGATCCAGTTACATATATTAATTTGTTCAACTTGTACTTTTAAAATGATCTCCAACTACTTTAGGACAGAAACACTTTTGCTACTTTCTGGTAAAATTCCTGTAAGTCGGAAACTTAACATGTTTTGATGTACACATTCCTTAAATGAATCTTGCTTTTAATGACATCCATAATCATCTACTGATGACGTCATGTGTTTATGACATTCTAAGCCTCAAAATTAATAGAATCAACAGAAATCAAGTCACAATGCACCAAACTTGCTCAACTTCCAATTTGCAGAAGTTTGAAACACTCCTAATCCAAGAATAACATATTCTCAAATTAATACATTCCCTGCAAGTATTTTAATAATTTACCCATACGTGATCCTTGAGCAAATGTGTAAAAGAAAGAAAAGTCTAAGAAAGATAGATTAAAGATTAATGAAGGTTTACCGTATACAGGAAACAGGACTAACCTGAAAGGAAGAGGGAGGTTCATCTATAAATTTATGACTGCAGCTATTCAGGAAGATCATCCGAAAATTAATCCAGATTGGAATTTTGAGAATTAGAGACAACCTTCATCAATGGGCAATCCGGTGACGTAGCTGACTAGTTTAATACCTTAGTGCAGAACTATGGGACTTACGATAGCTCGAGCCCCCATAAGGGGGAAAAAATCGAATTTCGACAAGTATGTGGTGCCCATAAGAATCAAAAAAGATTTTGGATAGCTGCAATAAGTAGCGGCTCCAGGTTGAGAAAATCAGCTATAACGGGTAGGGATTCGACATACTGACCGCATTTAACCCTTATACTGGGTGAATGATCGTCCACTCTGTCATTACCACATATGGATGTGAGGCCAGCAGCCGGATGATAGCTCAAGAGCATTTTCACCACCGGAAAATTTGATGTCACCGAAGTTGAGAGGCCTCGCGCAAGGGCTTTCATCCCACAACAGATGTAAAATTGTGACGCGTACGGAAAATGTTTTTTCTGACTATTTAACTCATGCCACAAATGCTAGTCAATGACCAATCACGTTTCAATGAATCTTGTTTTACAACCAATCACAGTCGTGTTTCACCTTGCTTTCACCTTGCTCTTTATCGATTTCTCTTTATCAGCTCCTGCTTTTAAGATAAAGAAAGCTCCTACTTTCTAATGTTCTGAACAGGTCAAAGCATTATTTTTATCCAACAAATACATTGAATATAGTAAATAATGAAAAGATTCCTTGATTTTACTGAGTTGTTTACAAAGAAAAATAAATGAATAACCCGTAATGTTGATTATGATAAATAGTTTGATGTGTTTCATTATTTCTCCACTTGGGTACACTCTTACAATATTGCGATCTTATTTGGCAATAAATAATATGATCAAGCAGCAGTGAATGAACATAACCTCATATTTCTGATTTGTTTTCAAACATCGCCGTTTACATTAAATATATAAACATTTAAAAATAACTATAGTTAAACAATGATTTGTGAGTAAACAGCTAAATTTTATTCGTTAAATAGTCATAACAAATGCCACTCTTGGTTTCCAATTCTCTAGATAAATTGGAAATCACTCGTGGCATTACTTATGAAAACTTTTATTACATGTAATTGTCGTTTTAATAAAGATATTGGTGGATCAAAATAATTTCAAATCCGATACATTCTCTAAATAACAAACGAAAAAATCCCCAAGACCTAATTGCCTTCTTCCCAACACACACCACGATTTTACAGAAAAAATACATGAGATACAAGAACTTTCAAAAGTAGTTTCCTGTAGCTGTACCTGATGATACAGGTTACTCGTCTGAAGGCGATGATCATATTCATTATTAATGATGATGAAAATAATTTTAGAAGCCTAATTAACCATATTTAGGGCACCTGCGTTATCAGATTATCTGCCTGATGATTATTAGAACATTGGGCATTAATTTAATAATAAAAAACCAATATTGTAAAGTAAAATTGAACGGGTGAGTGGAAAAAGGATAACATTCCAACTTCCTAGTTTGTGGGAAAACAAAAAAAATAAGTTTACAGAAAAAGCTAAGAGTGCTATCGGAAAATTTACTATTAGTGAATTGTAGAGCTAATCATTAAAGTGTTCGCTCAAAAAATCTCATAGTTAAATACTTACTTGTTTAGTAATTATTAATTATTAAATCTGTTGGAATAGTATCCTTTTTCCACTCAATGTTTTGTCAATCGATAAAAATAATTAACTATTATGTTTTTTGTGTCATAAAATGTTTTAATAGTAAAAAAAACACTTTAAACTGTTTTTACTTTACACAATGCTGACCATGATACGAGTCTTCATTCATCCTTATCACTGTCTGCTGTATTTGAAGTTGGATACTTAAGGATATCTTCATAGAATGACTTGTACTCATCAGGTATGTAGTGCGTGACTTTTGAGATGTCTTGTATCTTTTTGATGTTGATTCCAAGTTTCCCAGTATAGCTGCAGTAGTAGGAAGTTCCACATAATCTTGTTTTTTCAACCTGAAAGTTCCATGGTGCAGACCATCAATGTATTCGGAAGCCTCGACACAGCCTTTCATCTTCTGAGTAAATACAAGTTGTCTGTACTTACTGATGTTGAATGTCAAATTTTTATTTTCAATATCTTTACATGTTTTCTTGAAATACTGTGGCCACCAGCCTTTGAAGTTGAGTACCTGGTTGTTTAGAAGCCTCTTTACTTCATATGGAGGGTTGAGTTTCCTGGCATTTCGAATGATGTCATCATACTGGTTTGGAGAGTAAATCCGATCCAATCTTCGAACTTGTCGTTTAATGACTGAAAATGTTCTGTCACATGGCAGAAAACTATGGCCTCGGATTGGGTAGAACTGGTGAATAACTGAGAATCTACCATTCATTGTTAGCGTTGCAAGCAACCTAGTTAATGTGTGGTTGCGATTCTGGCCAGCACATGCGTCGCTGAAGACATACAGGATCTTTACTTCTTCAGAGATCTGGTTAATGAAATCCAGAAGACAGCTGCATACTTCATTAGGACCCCTTAGAGCTTCACCCTCTGTGTACGTATAGAAAATTGAAAAGTACCACGGCCAATATCATGAATATTAAATACATAGTACCAAAGTTTACGGAGATAAAACATTTCTTGTACAGGAATGAAAGGGAGAGGCATGTTTTGCATGAAGTCAAACGCAATAGCCATGACATCATTTCTTTCCTTGCAGATATTCTTGACATTCTCCATCTTACTGTAAAATTTCTTTGCTCGCCTCTTATGAACTAGTAGCTCGGCAACAGCAGCCCTTTTTGCCACATCGTTCAGAGTTGAAGACTTTATTTTTGTGTTTAAGTCTTCACAGGTTGAGCAAACGTCTACTTGTGGCCTACCAAATCGGTACCCGTAGTTGTCATTGAAATGTTTCAAGTAGTACTCATATTTTATGACTCCCTTCAGATCAGGATGTTTTTTAATGAAGAGACCATGCATTTTTGAAACTTGAATCCAAATATGTGACTGGAAGAGATGAGTAATGTGATTCTTTTTTAGGAAATGAAGATATATGATCATCTATTTTTATGACAATGTGTGCATCAAGTGTATTCCCCCGATTTTGGCTCTTCCCTCTCATATCAACCGGTGACTGATTAGTTGCAACAAGCTTGGTTAGGCGTTGGACTACTTTGCTGGAGATTGCATGCAAACTTATGTAAGCATTTCGACAAACTTCGACTCTGCTTGTCCCTTTAATGGCAAAGTACTTGAAAGACGACAAGTTTTGTTTGGAATTCTTTGTTAATGGACGGTGTCGAGCAACATCATATCTTTCTATCAGCCCCATAAGAAATGTATCCTTTTCATTTTTAGGACGACCATTGTATATATTATCAATTATTGAACCCTTCTCCTCAACACTGAAGTTTCCCATACACTTTTTACGGCAGTTACAATCTGGACCAGTTGTTTTAGCTTCAACTAATAAACCTTTACATGAAACAAATTCCTTGCCTTTCTGCCTAGCAAGTTTCTCTTTCTCTTTACATTGTAAGTCTTTATTAGCCTTACCTCTCTTTCGTTCAGGTTCATATTCTTCCTCGGAGTCACACATACTTTAGGACACAATACCCTGTCTTACAACAGAACTACAAAAAAATGTAAAATATAAAATAAAAGCAATGACAATAATAATTATTGTCATTGCTTTTATTCAGAGAACTGTGATATGCAACTTTATACAGTGAGTAATATAACAACAATGAACTCCAGGTTATTAATTTTGTTACTGACAATAATGCCAACTTCATGAATACACAATATTGAGTAGAAAAAAGATAATATTCCTGGAATGTTATCCTTTATCCACTCAATTAAAATTTCAATGCTGGTTTTAACAATATATAATACTGGAATATAACCCTTTTTACACTCATTGGATAGCTTAAGCAAAGATCTACAAAATGGCTATTTCAGTTTAATTTCTCAAATTTTTGGAATGTTATCCTTTTTCCACTCACCCGTTCAATTATTCTTAATATACCTTTGATGGTAAGAAGATCAATGTTGATGGCCATGAAATCTGATGTTTGATGATGAATGATATAAATGTTAACTAATAATATTTTATGATGACAAAACTATACTACTTCCTGTCACCTAGACTGCACCTCATATGCCCATCATGCAGATACGGGTGCACTCCTATTGGGAGTTTCTTGAGCAAACTAATTTACTAACACTTATTTCTCTTCAGATGTCAGTGAGTGACATATTGTCAACATATCGCCTCAATGAGGCATCTGGTAGGTAACTAGGATATTACTTGGATGGGGAAGGTATGTTACATTTGGCTCAGAGGCACTAATTTAGGGTAGAAGTTCATTTACAACCCCGAAAATCTTCAGACTCGGGACCCACGACTTAAAGTCCCTCCCAGAAAACTTATCCCTTGGAATTTTCACTCTAAAAAATGCATCGACCTCGGGTAGGTTTGAACCCGCGACCGTCGGGACTAGAGACAGTCACCTAGACTAGTTTCTCTTATGTAATTTTTTTAAGTAAAATAGTAATAGCACAGTATTCTAAAAGAGCATATTAACTAGTGATCTGATGTAAATTTAGAAGCTTGCACTAATGTGCTATTACAATTAGGAGAATTTATTTACAACAAAATTATGACATTTTTAATATTGGTTTCAATTTTAAAATTGAATAACTCACGATCATATGGATATTACTTAGCAAAGGCCCCCAATTAATGATCGCTCACTCATTATTATTTTTAAAATTTAAAGGTATAGGATCCAAAGAAAAAAATAGTAAAAATTTTCAATGGATGTGGATGTGCCTTGTATATTGTATTGTATATTATAAGCCCATGTTTTCCCTTTACAGAGATTTAGGCGCTCTCCCCCTACAGGGAAGAATTTGAACCATATTAATTTAGTTACACTTGTTTTTGTATAGATGTCATTTTGAGTGGTCCATGGTCAGCGTTCCGCCTCATACTGACATATAGGAAACCAAGGTAGTACTAGGACGAGAAAATTCGGTAAATCTTGCTTAGAGGCCTTTTCATTCAGGCTTAAGGATTTTTTACGAGCCTGAAAATCTTCAGACTCGGGACCCACAGCTTAAAGTCCCTCCCGGAGGACTTGCTCCTTGGATTTTTCCGTCCTTAAAAAAGAAAAAACCCATCGACCCCGGCCGGGTTTGAACCCGCTGCCAGGTAGGTGTCACAACCATCGCCAACGACCGGACAAAAACGAGAATTATATTTGTATATGTGGAAGGAATTGTTAATGTTTGTGCCAAGTCTAGAATGTGTAGTGGGCTGCACACTAGTCTGGTGAACTAGAAGTCCACGGTTCGATTCCTGGTCAGACATTAATTTTTCTTTTCACAATATCATTATAATATTATAATATGATCCATTATTGGAACTGTGTTAAAATAACAATATTGGAAAATGTTAAATTAGATCAACTGGCCGACTCCTGAATACTTGCTAAAATATAAATTGCTAAACATTTTGATAAAGTGTCTCGGAATCAGAATGGATATAAACAAAGACATCAGCTAAGAAAACGGACAATGGAATTGGTTACATAAAATATTCAATGTTTAAGAACTAAAGAAGCCGAAGTCTTCCAAGAGTTGAAGAAGATGAGAGTTGATATTTGCGTCTTCAGATAAACGAAGAAGAAGGACACAAGAGAAGAGAATATAGGATAATGTATACATATATGTACAGTTATTTATACATAGTTTTTAATAAATGCTTAATTGAACGGGAATATTATCCCTGAAGATTGGAATTTAGCATATTTTAGCTTCATATAAAAGGAAGTCGGACAAACTGCAGCGTGTCCATAATATGTGTATCAGATTCATATTTAATGTTCGAAAATACGATCACATTTCTCCATTATTCCACGAATTGTCATGGCTACATATAAAAGAGAGAAGAAAATCACACTGTCTAATTCTCGTATTTAAGATCCTACATACCTCAATTCCCAATTATTTATCATCTCGTTTCCAGTATCTATCCTCAAACCATAACTTAAACACAAGATCACAACATAGTCTCTTACTTAATATACCGCAACATAGGACATCACATCACTCCATGTCATATACCATCTCCACTTCTCGCAACTGGAATTCTCTACCACAAGAAATAAGGGGCTGTCGGACATTGGCATCTTTTAAAAGAAATCTAAATTTATATTTGCTCTAAACTCGACTTCATTATTATCCAGTCTAAGATATATATATTAATTGGTGTTTCCCGTATAATGTATCATATTTATATTATTATTATTATTATTATTATTATTATTATTATTATTATTATTGTATCATTATTGTTATTACCCTATAAAATGTTGTTTGTACATGACATTTACATTGCTACATTTATTGTATCTTTAACTGTTCATAATTAGTATAGTGTATATCTATATTTGTCGAATATTTATTTGTATTTGTGCTGGTTGAGTGGAAGAGAGGGCCTTATGGCCTTAACTCTGCCAGAATAAATAAAGTATTATTATTATTAAAAGTATTATTATTATAAGTAAATAAGAGATAATGTAAAAATTATAGAGGAATGAGTGTAACAACTACGATAGGGAAGTTGTATGGCCCGATATCAAAAAAGATAATTGTAATGGTGTTGGAAGATACATATAAGAACAAAGCGGATTCCTTGCTCAAAGATCGTGTGACAGCACTTTTGTGCTGGAGCAAGTATTAGAAAAATAATATCCAGGAATTTACAACTCACTAGATATTTGTTGATATGTATCAACGCTATGATACAGTATCCTTAAAAAATTATTTGTAACATTAATGAAGATAGATCTTAGTAGGACCTATGATAAGGACATTTGGTAGTTACATGATAATGCATGGAGTGAGTTTAAACAAGGAAACATTATTTCGGAATCGTTTCCTACTACAAAGAATCTTAAATAGAGTTGTTGCTTATCCCCTACCTGATTTAAAATATATGTCCAGGAAACATTTAATGAATGAGATAATGAAATCTCAGAAATGGGGATTCAAATGGAGGATTCTTGTTTGACGATGATTTTATATGCAGACGATCAAGTAATTATTACTAGCGAAGAATATGATATTGATTACATGCTGAAGAAATTCTAGGAGGAATATAAGAAATGGGGCCTCGACATGAACATGGTGGAAACAATATCTGACAGTAGGAGAAGGACAATAAGACTTAAAACTGCATATTCGGAATATCAAGGAATGTAATGGATTTACGTTATCTGGGCAACATTATATCAGCAGAGGGAACAACCCGAAGGACATATATAATCGAGTTCATTTTAGTAAGAAAGCTATGTATCTTTTAAATAAGGGGCTATGGTTGAACATCCATCCATCCATAGTAATTGTATCCGAGGGCAAGTCTTTCACTGCAATCATAGCTTTTTCATGCTATGCTTTGCAGCTTTACTAGGGAATTGTAGGTGTAGTAGCTTCCCGTTGCTTTCTACACCGGTGAAGGATGATGAAGATAAGGATGAATGTGAAGATGGCCGGATGATTTTCGGGGACCGCTGAACATAATGCTCATTAATACAAAGAAGAGGATATAATATATAGTGCTGTGATGGAACCGATATTGTTATATGAGTCTGAGTGTTGACAACTATAGGGGAAATATGAATGAGTAATTTAGCCAGTGGAAATGGACTTCCGAAGAAGGGTAAGCGGGATCTCGAAATTGCAATATGTGCCGAGTGAATAATTAAAAAAAAAAAAGCTGGAACGATTTTTACAAGTGGTGAGTGGTTAAAAACAAGGCAGTTATTATGTTATGGCTATATGAAAAAGATGGAAGAAGATAGGTAGCAAATATATATATATATATATATATATATATATGAAAAAAGAGCTTTGAATTATAACCAAGGAAATATAAGGAGAACGGTAGATCTGCAATACAATGTAGAGAAGGAATTAGAATGACTATGCTCGACAGGGCAGTTGGAGAAGATAAATGGAATGACAGAGAAACATTGCGATTTAATCGCGGGATCGGGAAAAGCTGTCGGATCCCAGCTTGATTGATTTGATTATGTCGAATTTAATCATATTTAATAAATATATATTAAATTATACTGTATGCAATATATTCCAACATATGATACAAAACAACAATCCTATATTTGCTCACAATGATATTGTTCGTATGGAATGGTTCACGATATTAGGACTAATTTCAAGATAAATGCTGTATATTCTAAATAAAACTTGCAGTTATGAATGTGTAGTCAGCCATTTATATTACGTGTTACTTGTAATAATGGAACAAATGTAAATATTTCCAATCAATTATGCACATTGACAAAATTAAATGCAGATTGAATTAACTTTTAAAAATAAATTTTTGAAATGTGAAATAATTTATTTGTATTTATCCCTATACAGTAAATACTCCATATTCACGGTTCCGTTATTCGGGGGTTAAAAAATTGCACACATTTCCTGTATTCGCGGCTAAAAAACCCTTTATTGTTGGTGTAAATGTATTAGAAGAACTTGAAATCATGAAATAAATCAACACATTATTACTGAATGAGAACACGCCCCTAACGTACAATCCACTATACGAGGTAGTTGAAAACCAGTCAGTTCCTACTAGCAACACATCAAGACCATCACCGTCTATGACATCTTAGATATATCAACTAGTAGCGCATACTCATCATGATGGAAGTTAACTTCCGAAAGGGCTCCAAATAATATTTTAAATACATTATTTAACAGAGTTGAGGACGACGGCACCCGCCAATATTTATATCTCATGAATTAAAATACCTCTTAAAAGAGGTAAGACAGGAAAAATTACCAAGATCTTTAAGCCCTTGCCTAAGACTGACAAAAATAATTAATATAAATTAATAGAAATTGTTTAAAATCTCACATTAAGTTGATTTTATTTTGATAATTTTTATTTTATTTTGGAAACTTGGACGTATCCCATATATAGGCCTACCCACACAAACTACCATTCCATATTCACGGTTTTTGTATTCGCGGCATATTTACGGAACATATCCCCCACAAATAAGGAGTTTTTACAGTAATAAAATACTGATGATATGAACCTATTATTTATGCCCTTGACCCAATTGCCGGGAGTAAAACTGTGAGGTACTGAAATGAGACAGTACGAAATAAATTAACTTACACTGGAAGGTCTATTTTCCCATTTACCCTATTACAAATCCCATTATTAAATACTACGATGTTATTTTTCCCAGGAGTTACTGTTACCTGACCCTATCATGGCTTTAGAAAATAATTATAATAATAGATTATTCCTCAAAGTAATTTCTGGTGTTTATTTTATAGTTGCCCAAACCATTAGAATTTTTGGAATTTTGCTTGGAAGCGATACCGAATTGTAAACAATTTTACTAATTGTTTAATGAAATGCAAACAATAAAATAAGTATGAAATTATTGTATTGTCACGGGTCCTCTACAAGTATACAAAGTTTCAAGTCGATCCAATGATTTTAATTGGGTGAAAATCGCATTGAAAGATTCCGTTACATAGATAGATAGATAGATAGATAGATAGATAGATAGATAGATAGATAGATAGATAGATAGATAGATAGATAGATAGATAGATAGATAGATAGATAGATAGATAGATAGATAGATAGATAGATAGATAGATAGATAGATAGATAGATAGATAGATAGATAGATAGATAGATAGATAGATAGATAGATAGATAGATAGATAGATAGATAGATAGATAGATAGATAGATACAGGTTAAGCTAATATAAAGCGTGTAATAAAATAAATTGTCACCTTTTGGTAAGTTTAAACTTGGGGACTTAAACATAACAAAATTAATAGGTCTACAAATATATGTTAATGAAACAGTTTACATGGACACTTGTGAAAAAATACCAGAAATGACGAAATAGTTATTGCCATAATAATAAACAATATAAAAAGAAGTGAATTAAAATATTTTGGATCGTTAGTAACATATAATAATGACTGTATCAAAGATAATCTGCTGTATTTTGTTAAAGTAAATGAAAACAGGATAAGTCAAAACAGACTCTGGATCACATACTTTTTACACGCTTTATATTACGAGCTTGACCTGTATCTATGTAACTGAATCTTTTAACGCGATTTTCACCTACTTAAAATCATTGGATCGACTTGAAACTTTGCATACTTGTAAAAGCCCCGTGACAATATGATAATTTCATATTTTGTTTCTAAAATCATGGCCAGAATCATCAGCAAATCAAAAAAAGTGTCTTTGTATCTATGTAACGGAATTTTTGAACACGATTTTCACCCACTTAGAAACATTGGATTGACTTGAAACTTTGTATACGTGTAAAGGACCCGTGACAATATAATAATTTCATATTTGTTTTCTAAAATCCTGGCCAGAATCATCGGAAAATAAAAAAAGTGTCTTTGTATCTATGTAACGGAATCTTTGAACACGATTTTCACCCAGTTAGAAACATTAGATCGACTTGAAACTTTGTGTACTTGTAAAGGACCCGTGACAATACAATAATTTCATATTTGTTTTCTAAAATCCTGGCCAGAATCATCGGAAAATAAAAAAAGTGTCTTTGTATCTATGTAACGGAATCTTTGAACACGATTTTCACCCAGTTAGAAACATTAGATCGACTTGAAACTTTGTGTACTTGTAAAGAACCCGTGACAATACAATAATTTCATATTTTGTTTCTAGAATCCTGGCCAGAATCATCAGAAAAAAAAATGAGAACTGGTATAATTGGTTGCGGACTTGTCGACTTTTTAGTCAATTGTTGTAAGAGCTCAGTTGGTAGAGCGGTGAACTGTAGGGGTATATAATTTCTATAATCCATAGGTCGCTGGTTCAAATCCGGCTGGGAGTTTTTTTTAGAAGAGTATTACTTTCAGCTCATACTACAATAGAATCGAATTTAAAGATATATTTACATTTTTATCTTATTCTGTAAAATATTAAAACTAAAAAATAAAAAATAAATAATAGTTTTAAAAAACTAAAACAACACGCTTTATTAGAAAACGGAACTAAAAAAATGAAAAATAATTTTAATTTCCAACATGCTTGGGATACATAATTTTATCATCAAATGCGTGGGGTGCTTTTTATGATTTTTACATTTTCTTCTTAGAGACTTTACTTTTACCAACATCTGTTTATTATTAAATATATTAATTGACAAAGAGCACCCCACGCTTTTGATGGTAAAATTATTTACCCCAAGCATTTTGGAAATTAAAATTATTTTTCATTTTTTTAGTTCGGTTTTATAATAAAGCGTGTTGTTTTAGTTTTTTAAAACTATTATTTATTTGACCACAGAATTACATGGACAGCTTTCCTGTTTGAGCAGACTACTTTTGAAACAACATGGGCATTTATGACGAGAGACACGAGTTGCTAAAACATTGATACTGAACAGGGCGAATATGATATGGGCGATAATGGCCAGATGGTGTTCGAAGACTCCTAGGGCGAGGAGAAAAATCTCGACCAGGAAACTTGTCCCTACCGGGCCCCCTGCGTCTGTGACAACGACATGACCCTTAAAGGTGTTTAATACTGTACTCCTCTCTTAATGACGTTTTCAATAAAAAAAATGAACTTTTCGTGTACTTTTCCAAAGCCTGTTACAGTTTCAGTGAAGCATTCTCGGCCCATTATTTTCTAGGACGTCCCAAAGATCTCTTCCCTTGAGGACGTTATTGAATCATAACTTTTGGAAGTCTATTACGATTCATTTTAATGCACATGCATTTTCCACTGTATAGGGGAATAAGTTATATATTTATAACTTGTGAGACTGCTTGTAATTGAAGTGATTGTATGATATTTTCATTTATTTAGCGGTCCATGTGAGTATATCCTAGTGTTGCTCTCAAAAATCTCATTTCACTAGACGTTATTCTACTGATATCAGTACTCCTCAAAGTCCATGCTTCGCTTCCATAACAAAGTATAGGTCGACCTAAGGATTTATGTAAACCTATTTTTGTGTGTCGCTGTACTAGGGAAGGCTTAATGATTTTGTTAATTATTCATATTAATTTATATTTATAAATTTTAGAAGATATGCCTGTTTTACCAACAAACGTTAAATTATATCCAAGATATGTACAATCATTGACGCTTTCTATTAGCTTCGTTATGAATTATGAAAATTTTGCTTTTAACCGGGTATTTTCCACAAAACGCCGTGACTTTTGTTTTGTAAATATTTATTTCCGTATCATATATTGCACTGATTTTATTTAGATTATGTACAGAATACTGAAGCTCGTCTTTGTTATATGCAATCAAAGCTAATCGTCAGTGAAGAGTAGACTATCTAACAGTAGGTTTCGGCTGATAAAATTTGAACCATATCGAGTTTGTTTCCATTCTTTGATGATTATATACAGGGTAACCACAAAGTCCTGCTACCAAAACAATATAACTTAGCTCGTAAAATATTTGAGTAGACTCACACGGTTTTTTGCAACATATTCTACATCTCTCAAAGTTTTGTTTACTTTTGATGCAGATCATTATTTAAACGATGATGACACCACAGGAAAAGACCAAATATGTATGGTGGTATGCTGAGTCTAGTAAATCACCAGTACCCCCCATATCCTAATATTATAGTGGTTAACATGTCCAGGTGCTTCATCACAGAACATCACCCTCTGCAGGTACTCATTATCATCGTCAATTGCGTTCAGCATGGAATCAGCAAATTCAGCACGCAGAGGGAAGTCCGGTGGCAGCAACGCTTGCGTAACTTGCACTTTTGTAGGCCTGAAGATGTAGCCGCTTATTGGGAACTTTATGAATGGTTCATTTTGGTAAATGCAATTCCCGTGAAGCACTATGAACCGATATTTGAGATCTCAGTTCAAATGAAAGTTACACATTGTCCACAGTTTAATGGATTACACCTGATCGTCCACTCCATGGCAAGTCCATTACACTAGCAGTCGCTAGAAATTTCTCGGCCCATCTAATTATGGATGATTTGGATGGAGTATCTCTTCCATATTCGCCAGCGGAAATTTCGCTGAACAGTTACTGATGATTTACCAGTCTCGACATACCACTATACATGTAGGGTTTTTTCTTGTGGCGTCGTCATTGTCGTTTAAATCACAATCTGCAACAAATGTAAACAAACCTTTTAGAGTCGTAGAATACGTTGAAAAAACCGCATGTCTCTATCTCAGATAGTTTACGAGCAAAGTTACATTGTTTTGGTAGCAGGACTTCGTGGACATCCTGTATATATATAACGAAAAGTAATGAAGATAGGTCACATCTTCATCTTACTCCGCTATGAACTCGTTTCCAATCTGAAAGTGTATTCTATCTGCTATGAAAGTTGTTTTATAAATGTTAATTAAACATTTTTGATAAACATGATCATCTGTTAGTCCCTGCAATAATTTATTTCGATTGACTTTATCTTAGGCCTGTTTAAAAGCAATATGTGTCTCTACGTTCAATTTTCCACTTTGTATGTTTTTGTATTAGCAATTTCAATGTAAAGTAATTATCACAACAAGAGCTTCCTTTACAAAGACCATTATGTTCTTCTCCAATGATATCATTACAATGTTCATATAGTCTGTTCATAAGAACTTACATATATTTCGTATCCGGAATTCTCTTATTCATCTGTAGTTTTATTTTATTTTCAGGTCCCCTGTTTTATAAATGGGAATTATCACTGATTTAATTCAATATTTTGGAATGCCTTGGGCATTCCAACGCAAGGTAAACATTTTAAAAATCTTGTTAAGAAATAATGAGTAGCATAATATTTAAATAATTCAAGATTTATCGAATATTTCCCTGGAGTTTCGTGGTTTTTCAGTTTCTCTAAAGTGTGTTTCAATTCATCAAAAGAAATGCCATCCTCTGCGTACAACATTATCAGAAGAAGGGAGTTCAGTAAGTTGTGTGTGAGATATTTATTGTTGGAAGTATCGTGATCAAATTTATTGGTAGATTACATTTATTACAAGGCTATTTTTGACTTCATTGCTCAATTTTTTAGAGATTTTAAATATTTGTGGCTTGGGCGATTGATATAATTTTATAAAAATGCAACGAATATATTCCAATTCTGTATGTGTTTTTCCTAACTTTAGAATAGAATAAAATATATTTATTTAGCCTGGTGGCTAAATAAATGGTCGCTTCGCTATATCTAGTTTTTTATGGTAATCAGTTTTATCTTCTTCAACCTTAGTACATATATATAATATAAGCTTGTCTTTTATCCTGTATTATCTGTTTTATGTCATCTCATGTTCGTAATCACTTTATCTTGTGCCATGCTCTTTTTTTGTACTGAATTTTCTTTAGCACCTTATTTTAAAATACCTTGTAGAGTGAGCTATTCATCTTCAGTGTTACTGTGGTTTGGTGCTCGAGCTAAGAGATCATCCATTCTCTTTCGGTAAAGTTGTATATCGCTAAAATCTCTAAATAAACTTACTTCGAAAGAGAGATCGTTCTATGCAGGTACTGATTTTTATACCATCTAGGTATAAATATGTGTATTTTTCTGATAGTTAAATAAATATTACATTTTGTAACTATCACAAAATTATCTTCGTCAAGAAATTATCTTTGTCAAGATATGTATATATCCCTGCCATCTGTTTTATGTATTTCACATATACTTTATTGTTCATAGCTCTTCGATCGACAATAAACCTTGACTTCCCTCACAACAGTCTTCCATTGTTCCCTATCCTCAGCTGTCATTTTTAATTCTATTTTTATTGTATTGTAAGCCTATGTTTTCCCTTTACCGAGATTTAGGCGCTCTCCCCCTACAGGGAAGAATTTGAACCATACTAATTTAGTTACACTTGTTTTCGTATAGATGTCATTTTGAGTGGTACGTGGTCAGCGTTCCGCCTCATACTGACATCTAGGAAACCAAGGTAGTACTAGGACGAGAAAATTCGGTAAATTTTGCTTAGAGGCCTTTCATTCAGGCTTAAGGATTTTTTACGAGCCTGAAAATCTTCAGACTCGGGACCCACGGCTTAAAGTCCGTCCCGGAGGACTTGCTCCTTGGATTTTTCCGTCCTAAAAAATCCATCGACCTCGGCTGGGTTTGAACCCGCGAACCTCGGGATCAGAGGCAAGGAGCATAACCACTAGTCCACCGCGGCCGACCATTTTTAATTCTACAATCCCAAATTTGTAATGTTATTTTTAACGTTGTCCATCCATCTTTTCCTTGGTTCCTCTCTGACTTGCTCCCACCGTTCCTGGATCTAATATCAATTTTGGAAATCTTTATCATGTATTCGTACTGTGATCGCCCACATAATCTTATGGTTGACAAAACGCACGATATTCCCTTCTTCTAGTAACCTCATCAATTTATATACACAACTTGTCTTCTTGGTAATAAATGTTAAAATAAACGGCCAATGTTACCAATTCACCAGTTAATGAATAAAATGGTCAACATGTTTCTACAGCTAAGCTGTCATCCTCAAGACCAGATATTGACTGATCTGCACTTGAGAATGACAGCTTAGCTGTAGAAACATGTTGACCATTTTAATCATTAATTGGTGAATTGGTAATATTGACTGTTTATTTTAATTCTTCATCAATGATCATTTTTACTTACGGATCATATATTATCCTGACAATTTTCCTTTTAAAGGTATGAAAATGATTTTCGCCCGCTTCATTGTCCATGTTTGCAGCAAGCTTTAGTAAGGGCACGAGGGTCTCTTCAGGGCTTGATTTAGATTAAGCTTATTTCTGGGTTATACCGGTGTGAAGGATAAGGAATTCGATGATCAGTAACAATGAGATGTGCAATTAAAAAAGGGGTTTATTTTGTTAACCTCTTATGAACAACACAATATTCACAAAACATTAGTAATAGCTTGTAGACTTCTTGAGCAAATCTAGACTTCCCTAGTATATTTACGTACGACAGATTGATTCACACTTTTAGGTAGTAATATGGGAGCAACAGGCTCCTCTGAATACTCGTAATATGATAAACTAGCCCACTCTGTTTTCAATAAAGGAGCTACTTGCTCCTCACTGTATGTACTCGTATGGGAGCTACTGGCCACACACTGTGTGTACTCGTATGGGAGCTACTGGCCACACTCTGTGTGTACTCGTATGGGAGCTACTGGCCACACTCTGTGTGTGTATGAGCTACTAGCCACACTCAGTTAACAATACAATTTCTTGGCCTTTTACATTCATTTCCCGAGGAAGTTTTAAAATTGGCTCAAGTATTCCTTTTAACAAAATTTATTGTTTTGCAAATATAATCATATTCAACATGTCAATCAAATTTACACTTTTATAATAAACATTAGTTTTGCCTCGCTAGGTACATGTACCTGCCAACCCTTGCGTTACCTACCATTAACCACTGTATAACAACAGCTTATTGTGTGGTCCCAGATAATAACCAAATTAATTTTAATTCTAAGAATTACTAATGCTACATGTTTCTGGACCCTTCGTAAGCATGGTGAATAAAGATCTTACACAATCTAAGTTTTGTTATTGAAGAAATACACTTGATACACAAGATTAATGATTTGTCAAAAATTGGGTCTTCCTTAATTAAATTGTGAACATGTGGACACGGTCAATTTTTTTACTGAAGAACTCAGATATTAAAACTTTTTTTTCTTCAGATAATTCTGTTTAAAAGAACGCAAAACATTGAATGAAAAAGGTTAATAAAAATTGTGGAATATTCGAAAACGAGTATATATTTTTTTTACAGGGACACACCCTAGAAGAAGAGTTATGGAAAACCCTGGAAGAGGCGTCAAATTCAGGTAGGAAGAATATCACGTGGGTGATGCCTCTTGATTTCAACTGTGCAGTTGGATATATTTCATCATCATCTGGAGCTAATGACGTGTGTATGATACGTGGATATGTATATAATCACATAGTTTATCCATACACAACGGCGTGTTACTGCTACTATTACACTAATCCAGCTCTTCAGAAACCCGATGCCGGAGCTATGATACAGTTTGGAGTTTGCAGTACCACTTTTAATGATGACACGATGTATTACCCTTGTTTTCAGGTATGTACATTAATCCATTGGTTTTATGACTTTAATTTTATACTATACTCCCTTTCACCACGCAATCAACGTATAAAATGGACGAATAATGGAACATTTCATTACCATGTACTATAACATTAACAAAAAATGGATACTTTCACAAACATATGGTTATATATATATATAATTTATTTACAAGGTTTCACACACACACACACACTTATTTATATATATATATATATATATATACACCAACACGCACACATACATACACACACACACACATATATATATGACATTAAAAAAAATAAATGCTTGAGTCGGGATTTGAACCCGAGTTTCTAAACTCTGTACGTTTAGCGCTCTAACCATCTGAGCTACTTAGAATCCTAACAGAGACATTTATTTTTTCTTATATAATATATATATATATATATATATATATATATATACATACATACATTATTCTCAATTTACACGGGAGAAAGCGTGATATCGTTCCAACTGCCACCTAGTGGGCACTACAGTATAACTTGTAAGCATATTTAAAGAGAATATTTACTTTATAGCAGTAATGCTTGTATATTTAGATGTTATAACTATATATATAACTAACTCACTGGCACTATCGAACCCGTAGGTTCATGGCAGCGTGGACATAAACTCTCCATACATCCCTATCCTGATATATATATATATATATATATAATTTACAAGGTTTCACAACGTCTTCCTGTATTCAATTAATCTACTGTCATTCTCCTCCACATCTCTATGAAATTCCAATCTCTATCGTCAAATCCTTTCCTTCATGCTGCTCAGAACGCCATCAATCGAGGTTACTTTTGGCCGTCCTCTTCTTCTTCTACCAAGTGGCACCCATTCTAGTATTCTTCTTGGGAATCTGTCTTCTGTCATTCCTTTTGCATATCCATACCATTTTAATTGTTTGTTTTTTTTACGAAATTCACAATTGAAGTCTAAACATTCGTCTTTTGTTTAATTACACTGTTTCTTATTTTTTCGCTTCTACAAATTCCAACTTAACGTCTCCAAAAACCTATTTCTGCAGAATTTAATTTACTTATTGTTCTAAATTTTAACTCCCATATTTCTGCGTCGTATGTCATTGAACGCCTTATTGTCGTATTAAAAATGTGTTTTTTTAGATCTTTATTCTGATCCCATAATTTTGATATTGCAGATTTACCCTTATCCTCTTTTTAATTTCAGCAACATGACTTCCACCAGCACTATTTTTGTCTCCACATATACACATTCCCTTCATTTTTTATATTTTTTCATGTCCGTATTCTAAAATAAAGACTTTTGATTTATCTCATATGGTATTGCAATTTGTTAACATATTTATTTATTAATCAGTTGAGTTGGTGTTGATTTGATGAAAATCCTTATTTATTAATTAAATAAAAATAAAACTTAGTTTGATCCTTCCGGGAAATTCTCGTATAAGACTTGAAAGCATAATAATAGTCCCTTCGATTGGTTGCCGGCCAAAGGAAGGCAAGACCAGTGATGGGGCTGCCATCTTATAGCCTCTGGTCAGGCTTTTCTGGAGAAGAAAAGAAAATAAAGGAAAGAAGAAATGGAAGAAAGGAAAGACTCCCTAGCCCTCGGATGCCCTAATAGCGTCGGGGTCGAAAAAAACAAGAGTTAACCAAGAGAGGTTAGATAGTAAAGTTAAAAGAGTGCAAAACACAAGTAAGTGGAAGAAATGTTTTGCTCAGCTTGGGCACCTTGTGGTCGCCATCCACATATCCCCTAGATAGACAGAATAAAATTTTAGAGAGATCTAATCAATTTAAATATCTTGGATATTATCTCTCTATCTGGGATGAAAAGGATATCCCTGAAAAAGTTACTAGTTATAATAAAAGTTTAGGAATTATTAATCAAGTTATGAAACCATCCCTTGTACAAAAAAACACCAGATTACGTTTATATAACACTTTGGCTAGACCAGTGTTGACCTATGGTAGTGAAGCATGGACACTAAGAAAACAACATGAAAGCAGAATAACGGCTTGTGAAATGAGATTCATGCGCAGAACAGCGGGTTACACCAGATGGGATCGGAAAAGGAACACCGATATCTTAAAAGAATTGAAGACTACGCCAATTTTGGAATATATTAAATAGTACCAACTAAATTGGAAACACCATCTTGAAAGAATGAGTTCAAATCGGATCCCCAAAGCTGTTTATAATTATATACCAAGAGGACGAAGATCGCTGGGCCGTCCTATGAAACGCTGGAGGGAAAATTTTCTATAGGATCGTAACAGGCCTTGGCCTAATACTTGGAAGGAAGAAGAAATAAAACTTAGTTTTATTTGATTTTCATATTTATTTAAGATATAAATCAGTGACAGCTGTTTCGGTACACTGTACCTTCTTTAGACATGTTGACAAATTATGAATTGTGTTATTATAGTACATATCAACTGATCTAAGCAACACTACAACAATATTTATTTAAATTTAAAAACGTAAATAAATATTGTTGTATTGTTGCTTAGATCAGTTGATATGTACTATAATATACATTAAAAAAATTAAATAAATATTGTTATATTGTTGCTTAGATCAGTTGATATGTACTATAATAACACAATTCATAATTTGTTAACATGTCTGAAGAAGGTACAGTGTACCGAAACAGCTGTCACTGAATTATATCTTAAATAAATATGAAAATCAAATAAAACTAAGTTTTATTTTTATTTAATCAATGTTTATTTATTAATGAACGACTGTTGTTCTTATTTTTCGCGTTTTGTCCAGAAATTTACCCAAGTTTATCCAATTTTCTGGGCTTACCATTAACTCGTAGCATGCCACATGCCAATCTTTCACGATTTGAATTTAGAAATCTTTCCGGTAACAACCATGTAACAACTGACGCCTCCAATATTCCAAATCGTTACATTTTCCCAATATATGTATCTCGTCTTCAAAGCTCCCGCACATTGGACATATTGGACATTGATCGTCTTTTTAGAAATTTCCATGCCCCTAACCTAAACCAAGCAAGCCCTGATCTCTCTTTAAATCCCAGATTGAGTATATAAGATTCATTTCCCCAAACTTGTTTTAGGTCTCTTTGTAAAAGCAGTTAGGGGTTTCCCGCACATTCGGCGAAAATATTTTGTAGGTTTTTATCTAAGTACCTCCTTTTTTATTTTTCTCACACACACACACACACACACACACACACACATATATATATATATATTATATATATATATATATATATTAAACACACACACACACAGTGTCCGAATTATCTTGTCTACCCGAAATAACTTTGTATGTAAGTGCAAAATAAACAATTGTTTTATACAAAAGTAGTGTAAGTACGAGGGGGAAATAATACTGATGGTTGGTTTACTTTATAGTGTTATTGCTTAACAATATACGAGTATAATACTAGCTTTGTTTCCTTCAATGTCACTATGTATATTTTCTAAATTCGTTTATTAAGCAATCCAAGGCCTGTTCAAATGTATCACAATGAGCCATTCTAATAAAGATAACTTTATTAATGGAAACACAAAGTGGGATTATTACTGTCATATAACAGTGCTACTCATTTGAATTATGAACAGTAGAACATTAACATTAAGTGCTCAAAATGGTGACCATTTTCAATGACACATATAGTATGACCAATCGCCAAATGAATCAGGAGATTTATTTCACCTCTTTTACCGGCTGGATGAAATTACAAGCATGCACAATACGGTTCTACATTTCTACACATTCTCTGGAGTTGTCGGTATATCTGCATAGACAATATCTTCAATAATTCCCCAGATAAGTAAGTACAATGGGGTAAGAACAGGTCAATAAACTGCCCCTCCACGACCATTTTGTTTCCATTAATAAGGTTATAGAAAATGCAAAAGATGTTGAGAGCAATAGCAGGATACCAAAGGACCGATAAAAAGAAAAACGAAAATATAAGAACATAACTTAACATATTTAGTCTCTGTGAAAGAATAAAATATTATCAAAATGCTTACCTTCAGCATGTATTACGAATTAATGAACAGCGCATACCAAGAAGAATGTGTAATTATAAAACAAAAGGGAGAAGATTGTTGGGCAGACCATTGAAGAGATGGAAGGACCAATTCCACCTATAATGAGATCGGAACAGGCCATTGGGCTTAATCCTTGTTGTTGATGATGTGATGAAGAAAAATCCAAGCGCGACAGGCCTAGAATACCCTTGGCCTACCAGCCGGCTGCTGGCCTCATACCTACATATGTTAATCACAGAGTTAGACGATCATCGAGCCAGTGTAGGTGTGACATATGGTCAGCATGACGGGTCCCCCAGCAGTTTCAGCTGGTCTTCTCAACCTGGAGTCGGTACTTATTGCAGCTACCCAAATGCCCCACGATGCTGGGTGGGCACCTGTCCCATACTGACCGAAATTCCATGAGGATTCAAACCAGCTCAAGTCCATGAGAATTCAAACCAGCTCAACACACACAAACACACACTCAAACAAACACACAAACACACAATAACACAAACACACAAACACAAATACGCAAACACACACACACACAAACACACACACACAAACACAAATACACGAACACACAAATACACACACACAAACACACACACACACAAACGCACACACACAAACACACACACACACACAAACACACACAGAAAGCCACACACAAACACAAACACACACACACAAAGCCACACACAAACACACCCACAAATAAACACAAACAAACACACAAACACACAGACTAACACACACAAATACAGACATAAACACACACAAACACAAACAAACACCACACACAAACAAACACACAAATAACCAAACAACCAAACCCTCACGCACGCACGCGCACACGCACACACAAACGCGCACACATACACATATATGTATGCATATCAATCTATAGAAATTCTGCCCGAGGGCAGGTCTTTCACTACAATCATAGCATTTTCATGCTATGCTTTGCAGCTGTACTAGGGAATTATAGGTGTGGTAGCTTCCCGTTTCTTTCCACATCAGTGAAGGATGAAGAAGATGATGATATTGATAAGGATGATGATGATGATATTTTCGGGGCCGTTGGATCCTAAGCTTCCTGACATTTGTTTTACAGGTGAGGGAAAACTCCGAAAAAACCTCACCTATGAACCTGTTCCTAACGGGAATGGAATCCGGGCCCGTTGCCTGACAAGGAAGCACATTACCCCGAGACCACAGCGGTGGAATAAATATAGGCCTATATATACCCATAGTAATTCTGCCCGAAGGCAGGTCCTTCACTGCAATCATAGCATTTTCATGCTATGCTTGCAGCTTATTAGGGAATTGTAGGTGTGATAACTTCCCGTTGCTTTCCACACCGGTGAAGGATGATGATAAGGATGATGATGATGCCATATGTTTTCGGAGACCGTTTGGGCCTTAAAGTTTTCCTGACATTAGTCTTACAGGTGAGGAGAAACCCCGTTAAAAACCTTACCCAGGAAAACTGCCCCGACCCGGGTTCGAACCCGGGCCCGCTGCGTGACAAGGCAGCACGCTATCTCGAGATCACAGCGGTGGATATATTATATATATATATCGTAGAAGGGAATCAATTCGGTGCTAGTGTGATATGCTAGCGTCGTAACACAGAGGTAATGTATCCATCCACAGTAATTCTGCCCGAGGGCAGCTCTTTCACTGCAATCATAGCATTTTCATGCTATGCTTTGCAGCTTTACTAGGGAATTATAGGTGTGGTAGCTTCCCGTTGCTTTCCACACCGGTGAAGGATGATGATGATAATGATAAGAATGATGATGGCCGGATGATTTTCAGGGACCGTTGGACCATAAGCTTCCCGAGATTTGTCTTACAGGTGAGGAAAAACCCCGAAAAAAACCTCACCCAGGAGCCTGTACCGACCGGGAATCGGACCCGGGCCCGCTGCGTGACAAGGCAGCACGCTACCTCGAGACAATAGCGATGGACAGGTGATGTATAGGCCTATTACAATATAACCTATCCTCATATTCACTACATCCAAAACGTATACAAATTACAAATGTATTTGTTTAAGTGATATTGGGTATTAATAACTATTATAACATTTGATCAAGAATTAACATTTAAATGTGAGCTCTACAGATATTTCTGGATAGTCAACACAGAAATAAAATGATTACACTATTAACCAACAGCAAGAAAGTTGATAATTTGGTGCAAGTTTGTTTTTACTTCTGTCTGTATACATAAACTACGATTTGGGGAAGGATCCAGCAGCTGTCAAATAAACCTGGTTTTAAAGTTAGTGCATTCTTTGAGAAAAGCTTGAAGGTCATGGCAATGTAAACTTGACATTGGATCTTGGCCCAAATGCATTTTCCATTTTATTATACTTGTTGAATTTCCACTCACAAATCTGCTCACGCTATTCCAGACCTCTCGAGTCAAATCAACACAGGAGACCAGAATGAGAATTTAGATATCGGAAATGTCTACTTCAATAACAGGATTATATTTATTAAATGTCTACCGCTGTGGTCTCAAGGTAGCGTGCTGCCTTGTCACGCAGATGGCCTGGGTTCGGTTCCCAATCGGGACAGGCTCCTGGGTGAGGTTTTTTCGGGGTTTTTCCTCACCTGTAAGACAAATGTTAGGAAGCTTAGGACCCAACGGTCCCCAAAAATCATCCGGCCATCATCATCCTTATCATTATCATCATCATTATCATTATCATCATCAACATCATCATCATCCTTCACCGGTGTGGAAAGGAAAGGGAAGCTACCACACCTATATAATCCCCTAGTAAAGTATAGAATGGAAATGCTATGGTTGCAGGGAAAGACCTGCCCTCGGGCAGAATTACTATGAATGGATGGATTTTTTAAATTATTGATAAGCACCACACAGAGATGCAGTGGCGAGATCAATAGAGATCTTACCTTAATTCAATCGGCTCTGGTTTCATTCCTATAAGGGTAGAATATTTTAAAATCTTCACCTTGATTCTGGACGAGAAGGAAATAAGTGAGTCCGTCACGAAGAAACTGCAAAAAGAAAGCGAATTCCTCAGAAAGTCGAAGTCGCGGGTTCAAACCCGGCCGGGGTCGTTGGATTTGTTAGGACGGAAAAATCCAAGGAGTAAGTCCTCCGGGAGGGACTTTAAGCCGTGGTTCCCGAGTCTGAAGATTTTCAGGCTCGTAAAAAATCCTTAAGCCTCAATGAAAAGGCCTCTAAGCAAAATTTACCGAATTTTCCCGTCCTAGTACTACCTTTATTTCCTAGATGTCAGTATGAGGCGGAATGCTTACCACGGACCACTCAAAACTGACATCTATACGAAAACAAGTGTAACTAAATTAGTATGGTTCAATTTCTTCCCTGTAGGGGGAGAGCGCCTAAATTTCTGTAAAGGGAAAACATAGGCTTACAATACAATACAAAAATACAGAAAGTCGAATTAATGGTACGATTATTCCATTAATAAAACCGTATGTATCTGTTATGTTACGAGAAAACAAATATGACGGCAATTGGAACGATTTTATAACGTATTTTAGCTGAATCCCCAATTCTAATGATAAGGATTTCGCTGATTTTAGAATAATGCCTTTCTTGTTTTATTTCAATGGCATATACAAGATAAAAATGTATAATGCTATGGCGGTTCCCACAATATTGTATGGATGTGAAACTTGGGCTCCAATGAAAAAAACAGAAGGATAGAATACAGACGGCGGAGATGAGGTTCCTAAGACAAGTAAAAGGATGTACAAGACTTGATAGAATAAGAAATGAGGATATGAGAGAAGAATTGAAAGTACAGCCTTTATTGGATAAGGTCACGAATTACAGACAGAAATGGATTGATCATATGGATGGAATGAGTAAGGAGAGATATCCATTGTTAGCTAGAAATTATCAAGCAAGAGGAAGACGTGATGTTGGAAGACCTAGAAGACGTTGGGCTGATGCATTATGAAGTCGGAACGGGCATTTACCTAATCCCTGGAGTGATGATGATGATGATGATATACATTATTTTATTACGAAAAATGAAATTTGCGGGCGCAGAAATATTTTTAAAATTTCGCTTCAGGTGAACAACTTCTCTTAATGGTCCAATATTGCTTGTTAACGAAATTCTACTTTAGTTTTCTTAATTGATTTCTATATGCCGTGATTGGTTCCGAAAATAAAACAAACACTGAAAACAAAATCATGCATGACTTATTATAAAGGTGCGTATACACTTGCGCGCCGCGAATAGAAGCGGTGCGCGCGCTGCTCGTCTTGTATTCGCCGGAATTATTAATTTAAAGGAACCTCCTGCGATCCATAGGAAACCCACGAACCTTCAGTAGACATTTTGCAGAGCAGGTGTAACCAACCATGTCTCTATCGCGTTTGTTGCAAAAAACAGAATCTCTCATAGGACTGATGGCGTTTACATGTTTGTTTAATAAGATGGCTATACTTACAGATTTGGCGCTACAAGTGTGTACTTCATGAGCCAGTGCAATAGACATCAAAAACTCTTTTTTTTAATGACGATTAGTCGGTTCATGCATATAACGCCGTGAATTGTATTTACGAATTATAATAATAAAACATTGAAAACATATTATATATTACAACTTACCTTTTCTTGTACCTTGGCCGAATTTTATTTTAGTTTTCTCATGCCGTTAGGAAGAAAGTAAAGAAATCACCCTCTTCTTGCATATCCATCCATAGTAATTCTGCCCGAAGGCAGGTCTTTCACTGCAATCATAGCATTTTCATGCTATGCTTGCAGCTTTACTAGGGAATTGTGTAGGTGTGGTAGCTTCCCGTTGCTTTCCACACCGGTGAAGGATGATGATGATGATGATGATAATGGTAAGGATGATAATGATAAGGATGATGGCCATATGATTTCGGGGACCGTTTGGGCCTTAAAGTTTTCCCGACATTTGTCTTACAGGTGAGGAAAACCCCCGATAAAAACCTCACCCAGAAAAACTGCCCCGACCGGGGATCGAACCCGGACCGGAGATATATCCATCTGATTTCTTATTGTCCTTCAGGTATCTCCTTTCAATGGTTTTTATGGCAAATTAAATTAAATTGGAAAAACACTAATTTCATTTAAGTAATTTCTACTCGTTCATTTTCTTCCGTTTTATTAAAGGTATAAAATAAGTTAAAATATACCTTCTTAGGTAAGATCCGTCGTCCTCAACTTATAAAATATGTATTCTTTATGCCTGTAAGCCTTTCAGAACATCCGTTCCATCTTCAGCATGGTCCTTCTTCGCTACAATATCTAATATGATGGTTGATGCTGCTGGTCCTAATGTGGTGTTGCCGTGACCTGTCGGATCAGCACATTAGGACCAGCAGCATCAACCATCATATTAGATATTGTAGCGAAGAAGGAGCTGCTGAAGATGGAACGGATGTTCTGAAAGGCCTACAGACATAAAGAATACATATTTTATAAGTTGAGGACGACGGATCTTACCTAAGAAGGTATATTTTAAATTATTTTATTTTATGACTTTCCATCTCAACGGTTTTAACAATGAATTTTATTAGCATTGAAAATAAATTTATTATCCTACAGGATACATTGCGAATTTAAAGGTTAACATGTCTCCTGACTACTCCATAATAACTGAAATAATAAAGCCTACAGGTGCGCGCAGAAAACAACGAACTGTAAGACAATGAGTGGATTGTGGTGGGCCGCATGTGCGCGGCGCGCGCGCAACTTGAAACCCCGGAACAAGGAGTGCGCGGCGATGCGCACCTTTAGGTTTATTGTGTAATTCTACGCACATATAAGTTATTACTACTCGTTCGTTTTCTTCTGTTTAATTAATAATACTAGATAAATCGAACCAATATTGAAATATCCTGTAGGATACATTGCCAATTAAACAAAGTAAAATAACCCTCGTAGCTGATACGACAAACTAGAACCACTAACTTATATTGTACTCCATCAGTTCGAACATTAGAATCTTCGCTTGCCGCGCTAGCTGAGGTGGCATCATACCTGCTTCGTCAATTGCGGACCAAGATTCGAAATTAATACAGTAATATAATTACAATTACAATAAATCATATAACGAAAAACAGGAAAAACGTCTTTAAATTATTATATTGCCACCATTGATTTATTTTCCCTAAGAATATTAAGCCATTATAGTAAAACTTTAAAATAAAAAAAAATTAAAATATTTTAAGTAAAATTATGACATACTTAAATCATTAACCAACTATAAATTCATAATATTTCAACAATTCCTATACTTGGCGAGGTTGGAATTTTAATTTAAAATTGTTAATCTCGGAGCTAAATTGTGTGCCAAATGCCTTGGATTAAGTTCAAATCCTTTCGTAGTACATATGCTTAAAAGGCATATGCTATTGGATAGCGATTTATCTGTCAGATGCACCCTTATTGGTTTTCGTGACAGAGTAGTTCCAACACCGGGTTTATCTTTCTCTTTATCATCATTATTCATGTAGTAAATTACACATAATACTTAAACATACACTCATCCTACACTAGGGTATCCATTTTTCCCGTTTTTTTGGGACAGTCCCATTTATTGGAAAACGTTCCGCTGCTCCGAAAGTTTTCTTGGGGACGCACAAATGTCCCGCTTTTGGGACGATGCTTTGTCAGTGTATTTATGAATGGCGGCTTTCGTTTTGTTCTTTACTATGTAATTATAAATATGAACTTTAGAAAGTGCCAGCTGTATGATTACAATGCACTGTGGTCAAATGAAAAAAAAAAAACAATGAAAGTTGAAACTGTAAAGGCATTGCTCATGGTAAAAACACATTTTAACACTTCATTTTATGATAGAATTTCAAAAGAAAATAAACTACTTAATGAAATTCATAAATCATCAAAGTACAGCAATGCAACTCATCTACCAGTCTACCTGTGCAGATAGACATAATATGGCTGGGTGTGTAATTTTAGAGGACTATTTAACTCATGCCCCAAATGGGAGTCAATGACAAATCACGTTTCAATGATTTTTTATTTACAACCAATCACAGTCGTGTTTCGCCTAGACTTTACCAACTAAAGTTTATCATAAGTAATGCCACGAGTGATTTCCAAATTATCGATAAATTCACGACTCACGAAGTGAGGAGTGAATTTATCTAGAGAATTTGGAAATCAAGAGTGGCATTTGTTAGGACTATTTAACGAATAAAATTAAGCTGTTTACTCACAAATCATTATTTAACGATAGTTATTTTAAAATATTTATATATTTAATGTAAACGGCGATGTTTGAAAACAAATGAGAAACGATAGGTACGCTTCTACCGCTTCTTTTGTTTATCACTGCAACCAGATCATACTATTTATTGCCAAAGGAACGCAATATTGTAAGGAGGAGCTTTCTTTAATATGGTAATTATAACACTGATAAATATTTGGTGAAACACGACTCTGATTGGTTGTAAAACAGAAATCATTGAAACGTGATTGGTCATTGACTCCCATTTGGGGTATGAGTTAAATAGTCATAATAAAGAAAGCAACTCCTTTTTAACTTTCTGAATAGGTCATAGCATTATTTTTCAGTGACTGACTCCCTAAGAAATATGGCTACCAGATTGTATATATAGTGCATGAATGTCCACACACAGCGCATCCAGGAGTTAATATAAAAACATTTGTAGCAATTGATTATACCACCAAAAAAAGAAACCACTGTTTGCACTTTCTTAAATGTACTTTTTCCCAGGTAATAACATTCCAGAAAAATATAATTGTCATATTTACATCATAGGACATCAGTTGATGTGTTTAATTTTTTCTCCACTATAGTGCATTCTTACAATATTGCGTTCCTTTGGCAATAAATAATATGATCTGGTTGTAGTGACGAACAAAATAAACAAATGAAGCGTACCAATCGTTTCTCATTTGTTTTCAAACGTTTACATTAAATATATAAATATTTTAAAATAACTATATTTAAATAATGATTTGTGAGTAAACAACTTAATTTTATTCGTTAAATAGTCCTAACAAATGCCACTCTTGATTTCCAAATTCTCTAGATAAATTCACTCCCCACTTCGTGAGTCTTGAATTAACGATAAATTGGAAATCACTCGTGGCATTACTTATGATAATAAAAAATAGGCATAACTTATATGTGAAATTTGTATAATTTGTTTCATACAATCTTTGACATTTCCTTTTATATTTTGTTAATGTCGCATCTTTTTTAAAAATATCCCAGGTTTTTCCTTTAATTTTTTGTACATGTCCTCTTTTACCTTGAAAGTATTACGGACACCCTATCCTACACCCTTCTTAGTACACAATAAAACTAAGCATACACATTATCTATATAAGGTGTACATAATAAATATTCGGCCTTTCAGCCGGCTGCTAGCCTCACATCCAATTATGTTAAACACAAAGTTATTGTTGGCTTTCTCAACCTTGAGTCACTACTAACTTATTTTAACTACACAAATTCCTCATGATGCTGGGCGGTTCTGGCCGAAATTCCATGAGATCATTTTTTCCCTCATGTCCACCGCTGTGGTCTCGAGGTAGCGTGCTGCCTTGTCACGCAGCGGGCCCGGGTTCGATCCCCGGTCGGGACAGTTTTTCTGGGTGAGGTTTTCATCGGGGTTTTTCCTCACCTGTAAGACAAATGTCAGGAAAACTTTAAGGCCCAAACGGTCCCCGAAATCATATGGCCATCGCAATCATCATTCATATTCATCTTAGATTAAGTTTAGGACTAGGGACTCTTCTGGCGCACCACTATCATCATCATCATCATCAACACCCATTATATCATCGGGGCAACGTAACCCCGCCTTCTAGGCGCCCCAACCTCAGAAGTGGGTTACAAATACGCCATGTCAGGAGAGAAACCAGGAATGTCGAAAGACAACCTGGGGCATTTGTAAAAAAAAAAATCCCTCATTGGGAGTCGAACTAGCGCAACTCCCGTAAGTTCTAAACCGATGTACTGCTTGGCTACAGAGCAGGACTATAAATATACTGTACTTGGTTATAATATAACAAAAACATTCATAAGGAACACGTTGGAAATTTTAAGAAGAGCAAAATAAACTATTACAGACAAACAACAAACATAACCAATATGGAGGTTAAGTTTATCAGACAAGTATAATCGCACTTTATACGAATTTCCTGTGCTTTATCTTATCAAGTAAACTTTTTTTCTGTTAAACGGTTGGTGGGATATATTGTAACCTTAGTGCACGTAACACTCTGACAACAAACTAATAAAATGGATAATTGGATATTAAGGCTATCATCATCATCATTTTCATCGTAGGTTAGTGTTTAGTCACCCGTTCGAGCTCCGTTTGGAAACTACCATAGTTCAGCTTATCGATATATTTTATATTCAATTTTCAAGCATTATTTTTACATTTTTTCCTCAATATATTTAATAATCTTTGACTGTGATTGATGTTTAAATATTTTCTTATTTATTCATTTATTTTGTCCACCGCTGTGATTCTCGGGATAGCCTCGCTGCCTCGTACACAGCGGGCCGGGTTCGATTCCCGGTTGGTGATGGTTTTCGAGTTTTTCCTTACCTGTAAGACAAATGCCAGGAAATTTTAAAGATCGAAACGGTCTCCGAACATCATCTGGCATTATTATCTTATTCGCCATGTTTAGTATGAATATGTGTTAATAAAAAATAATAATAATAATAATAATAATAATAATAATAATAATAATATCATCATAGTACATTCACGAATTTAGGCCATTTGTTGACCTGTTTCGGTCTCAAGAGAAACACCATCCAGAAGTCTTTTGAGTGGACGTCTTGGTCTTCTTCTTCCTGCAGGTTGATATCTTAACATTTGTTTGGGTATTCTGTGATCTTCCATTCGATTAACATGTTGCATCCATCTTGACTTATAATCAGAAATTTTGTTTTCTAAAGGTTCCATGTGTAATTCTTCTAAGATGTCTTCATTCTTTTTGTGATCTAGTAGTGTGTATCCTGCAGTCCTCCGAAGGTATCTCATTTCAGCAGATCTAAGTCTCTGTATATCCTTCTGTTTCAACGTCCATACTTCGCTACCATACAAAAGAGTTGGAATAATAACAATAATAATAATAATAATAATAATAACAATAATAACAATAATAACAATAATAACAATAATAACAATAATAACAATAATAACAATAATAACAATAATAACAATAATAACAATAATAATAATAATTTAACAAATAGAGTTGACAATATGAGAAACAACTGGTATGAACATGTTAAAAGAATATCTACATATAGAATCCCTCAGCTGTTATTAAAGTACAAACCGATAGGACATTGAAGTGTTGGACGCCCTTTTACTAGATGGGAAGATTCACTAAATTCCACTTGGTGCAAAAACATGTCAAAAGGCTAATTTCATGAAGTAGAATAATAATAATAATAATAATAATAATAATAATAAATATAATAATAATAATAATAATAATAATAATAATAGTTTAATTCATTTTGAGAATTTTCTTATCACTGAGAGTTTTCTCCAACCAATCTTAGTAATTAACATGCATTTAAAAAAATACATAAATGGTTACGGACTAATAGACTATCAGTTTGCAACAAACATTAACACATTTTCCTTAATTAATAATGTTTTACTTAAGCGGGCAGAGTGAATGGGATGTGTTTCGTCTTCATGTTGTTTTGCCTCGGAGGAGGTCCTGATATTGAGTGATCACTAGAATTCGGACTTCATTGCCTTGTCATTGCCGTTTCGCTTTCAAACAGTTGACTACACAGGTAGTTAGTCCTGTCCCGTGCGCAGTGCCACAGTCAATGGCGTTTTTGCCGTGCTGCTACAGTATAGTTTGCAGTCAAGTCATAATAACGATCACCACGATCTGATGAATGATTACAACATGCCGAAAACAAACACAAAGAAGATTAATTCACTTGTACGTGAGTACGGCCATGAGTATATTTGCCTAAAAGAAGATATAATATTTTGTACTTTCGTTTTGCACCAGTCATGTGAAGTAGAAAGGAGTTTTTCTAAATATAAACTTTGCTTAACAGTAACGGAAGAAGGTTTTCTTTTGAAACTTTACGGAGATACATTGTTATTCATTGTAACAGCTCTACAGAAGCGAAACGAGTTTAACTAACAGGGTTTTAAAAATATTATGTACAGTGCACATACTTTTTTTTGTGTTACCTCTTTATTTAGAACTGTACGAAGAAAATAATTGTACAGAAATAGTGAACTTATTTTTTGTAATAATGTATGCAGCATTGTATTTATGGATGCACAAAGAGAATTAATGTACGGGAATTATAAATTTGTTTAACTTTTTGTTGTACTGTAGCGTTTAATTTAAAAAGTTAAAAATATTTTACGCAACAAAATAAACTTGTAATCCACAATTAGCTACTTATTTCATTACCCGCCTATACCTGCTATAAACAGTACAGAACAAATGCCATACTAGTCAGACTGGTGCTACTACACCCCCTACTACTGTCTCATCAAGCAATATTATGTGTAGTAAGACTGCACTTAATCTAACTCCATGTCCGAGCCCTAGTGATCACTAATTCGGAGAGACACTCCATGTCCTTGTATGGTCAAAAAATATGTGTGACACACAGTTTGAAATCCCCCTCGTGAAAGATCGTGTCACTGTAAGGGCCGGGATAGATGTGGTATGTAAAAAGAACCTTTAAGGTGAGAGGTTGAATTAAATTACTTGAATGAAATTAATTTCTTTTCTGTCTAGTAATGTAAAGTCTTTTACAGATCTTAGACATTTTATTTCACAAGCTTCTATTTCCCTGTTTTAGTTCTTTCTTGATAGCCATCTTTCGCTGACATTCAGAAGAGCATGATGGTATTTTGTAACAATTGAAAATATTTGTTTAGATTTGTTTTTACTGAAAGAGACGAATTTGTGTGTATATATATATATATATATATATATATATATATATATATATATATAAAGTAAAAAAGTAAAGTGATCCCACTACAGGCCTCAAGAGGCCCTTGGGGTAGTGGGAGGTTAAGGCTCCCACTTTTTCTAGACAATCGGTACTTTATGTCAGCCGGGTTGTCAGCCCTACATGACGACCGCCTTTACCCCCAGAGCAAGAGTCTGGTACTCATTTCCGTTAGAGGCGGAGTCGACCCCAGGGCCATGGTGCCGCCAGAGGGATTGGGTCAGTTTAAAAATCCTGACCCCACTGGGACTCGAACCTTCGACCTTCCGGCTTGTAGCGCAGTGCCTTAACCACTACGCCACGGTCTGTCCCCATATCAGCATCATCATCATCATCATCATCATCAAAAAGGATTAAACCCAATGGCCTATTCCGATCTCATTATAGGTCGAATTGGTCCTTCCATTTCTTCAATGGTCTTCCCAACAATCTTCTCCCTTTTTGGTTTATAATTATACATTCTTCTTGGTATGCACTGTTCATTCATTCGTAATACGTGCTGAAGGTAAGCATTTTGATAGTATTTTATTCTTTCACAGAGATTAAATATATTAAGTTCTGTTCTTATATCTTCGTTTTTCTTTTTATCGGTCCTTTAGTATCCTGCTATTGCTCTCAACATCTTCATTTCTGCAGCCTCTATTTGTTTACTATCTGCCTTTGTTAATGTCCAGGTTTCACATCCATAGATAAGAGATGGAACTGCCAATACATTGTAAAATTAAAAAAAAAAATATTTTCTAAATTTATTCAATAAAGTACGTTTAATTGTGCCACATATATAATTGAATCGTATTTTAGTGTGTTTATCTAAATTTCTGTCATTACCTAAATGACATCCCAAATAATTAAAATTCTGAACTTAGTCTATAATTACATTGTTTATCACTATTTTTGTTCTTATTGCACATTTTCCTTGCTGTGGTCATATCCTGAAATCCAATCCGGCCTTTGCTTTGAGATGAATCAGTAGTAATAAATGTCCCCTGACCGCGTTACGAGCGCTGTGCAGGGAAAGGATAATGACAGGGCTGCTGTCTCAGAGCACCTATCCATGCTCCTCTAAGTATTAACCCCTTTAGAGAGGCTTCCGCCCCTTGAGCCGTTATGATGATCGCCTGGTATCACGTCGCCTCGTAGACCGTTGCAGACTTCTTGGTCGATGTCAACCTTCTGGTAGACGTCTCCCACGTTGCGGACTATTCTTAGTTTCCTCTCACCTCTAACCCTTAAATTCAAAATGTATCCTTTTGGATACATCAGTTGGTTTAATTAATTTAATATTTTAAATAAATCAGAAGAAAACGAACAAAAAGAAACCACTTAAATGTGTGTCTAATTATACAATATACCCAATAATAAGACTTACCCAAGATTCCGTTTTCACTGCGGTTCGCCGCAGTCAAATAACTAACAGAAAAAAATGTGTTTTGCTAATTTAAGGGCTAATCAATCGGCAAGTTAGCAAAGCTAAACTTCCCCGATTTAGTCGTCTGGTTCATTGAGTACTCTTTTTCCAATTTGTCTCCATTAACAAGCTTGGTTCATCACCGTTTAGAGCAGTCCTTTTACATCTTCTTTGAGACTTTTTAGTAAGGTAAGTCCTCACAACAGGTTACTGGCCTGAAGTGAGCAAGTCCAGTGGTGGGGTTGCCACCTTAGGCCTCTGGATAGGCGCGAATATGATACAGCATATACTCTGTATCTTGATGGAACGGTTGTACCGCCGTGGCTCGGTCCCCAGAGCCCCATTTGTTTTAGGCAGGTTGCACCATGAGCAGGTGGGGTTGGGTTTTAGATAGGAGAGGTTATATAGAATGCACTTCACTATCTTTTGCAACCCTACTTATAATATATATTATGGAAAGCAACGGGAAGCTACCACACCTTTAATTCCCTAATAAAGCTGCTAAGCATAGCATGAAAATGCTATGATTGCAGTGAAAGACCTGCCCTCGGGCAGAATTACAATGGATATATCATATATATATATATATCATATATATATATATATATATATATATATATATATATATATATATCCATCCATCCTTTGTAATTCTGCCCGAGGGTAGGTCTTTCACTGCAATCATAGCATTTTCATGCTATGCTTTGCAGCTTTACTAGAGAATTGTGTAGGTGTGGTAGCTTCCCGTTGCTTTCCACACCGGTGAAGGATGATGATAATGATGATGGCCATATGATTTCGGGGATCGTTTGGGCCTTAAAGTTTTCCTGACATTTGTCTTACAGGTGAGGAAAAACCCCGATGAAAACCTCAGCCAGAAAAACTGTCCCGACCAGGGATCGAACCCGGACCCGCTGCGTGACAAGGCAGCACGCTACCTCGAGACCACAGCGATATATATATATATATATAATTCCCTAGCAAATCTGCAAAGCATTGAATGAAAATTCTATGATTGCAGTGAAAGACGTGCAGAATTATATATATATATATATATATATATAATCTGCATTCATCCATCAATCTATCAATCCATTCGTCTGTCCGTTCATCCATCCACCCATCCACCCATCCATCCATCTATCCATCCATCCATCCAAGGTACTGCAAGATATTGCATTCTGCAGAGACCTCCACTGATTCCTATCTTCTGTCTTTGCCTTATTTTGTCTTTCAAAATCTTCAAACCCTGTTCATCACAATCAAACCATCTGATGTTAAGCTGTCCAATTTTTTATGCTTTTGTTAATGCGATTTTTTCGACGTGGATCCAACTATTTCTCTCCATAGAGACGGCCTAGCCATCTAATATTTGATGTTTTGATTACCTTTCGGCAATTTCAGATTTCTCACTAGGTCCTTAAGATCACAAAAAAAAAAAAAAAACAACAGCACAGCTATTGTTGCCTACAGGAAACTTCATCACTCTGTCTACCTCATCAGCGGTTTCTAATAAAGCTTTATATATATATATATATATATATATATATATATATATATATATATATATAAAAGAATACTACATGTATAAGAAAATTGTATGTTTGTCTTGGAATTCTTGGGTAGCTCAGTTGGTTAGAGCGCTAAAGCTACATACTTTAGAGACTCGAGTTCAAATCCCGACTCAAGCATTCTTTTTTCTTTTCATATCATATTTGCCTTCATTGCCAAATGTCAAAAATATATTTATAATATCTATATATACAAGCGTTACTGCTATAAAGTAAATATTCTCTTTAATAATTTGCTTAACTGTTAGGTTAGCCGCTAGATGGCAGTTGAATGATATTTCCGCTGCCTCTTGTGTGAATTGAGAATACTACATGTATAAGAAAATTGTATGTTTGTCTTGGAATTCTTGGGTAGCTCAGTTGGTTAGAGCGCTAAAGGTACAGACTTTAGAGACTCGAGTTCAAATCCCGACTCAAGCATTCTTTTTTCTTTTCATATCATATTTGCCTTCATTGCCAAATGTCAAAAATATATTTATAATATCTATATATACAAGCGTTACTGCTATAAAGTAAATATTCTCTTTAATAATTTGCTTAACTGTTAGGTTAGCCGCTAGATGGCAGTTGAATGATATTTCCGCTGCCTCTTGTGTGAATTGAGAATACTACATGTATAAGAAAATTGTATGTTTGTCTTGGAATTCTTGGGTAGCTCAGTTGGTTAGAGCGCTAAAGGTACAGACTTTAGAGACTCGAGTTCAAATCCCGACTCAAGCATTCTTTTTTCTTTTCATATCATATTTGCCTTCATTGCCAAATGTCAAAAATATATTTATAATATCTATAGGTATATACAAGCGTCACTGCTATAAAGTAAATATTCTCTTTAATAATTTGCTTAACTGTTAGGTTAGCCGCTAGATGGCAGTTGAATGATATTTCCGCTGCCTCTTGTGTGAATTGAGAATACTACATGTATAAGAAAATTGTATGTTTGTCTTGGAATTCTTGGGTAGCTCAGTTGGTTAGAGCGCTAAAGGTACAGACTTTAGAGACTCGAGTTCAAATCCCGACTCAAGCATCCTTTTTTTTTTTCATATCATATATATATATATATATATATATATATATATGTGTGTGTGTGTGTGTGTGTGGAAAGCAACGGGAAGCTACCACACTTACAATTTCCTAGTAAAGCTGCAAAGCATAGCGTGAAAATGCTATGATTGCAATGAAAGACCTGCCCTCGGGCAGAATTACTATGGGTGAATGGATATATATAAAATTGTGCATTGTTAGCAAGAAATTATCAAGCAAGAGGAAGGCGTGATGTTGGAAGACCTAGAAGACATTGGGCTGATGCATTATGAAGTCGGAACGGGCAATTGCCTAATCCCTGGAGTGATGATGATGATGATGATGATAAAATTGTACACTCTTCTGCTCGAGACACAGCGATGAATACGTCATCACTTTGGCCTTACTTTTGCACATAGAAGATTGGAAATTTTGGACAGCCATTGCGAGCACCCCTTAGTATTTTTAAGCGATTTTGAGATCTATGCGTTAATACAGGGGGCCCGAACTTAAAAACAGGGATTTTTTTTAAATTCCAATTTCCCTCAAATTTTCAAACATGAAAGGGGCATTAGATGGTACTGTTAAAATGATTTTTTGTGAAGAAAATGAGGTACAAGTATGATCTTAGGATAAATTGTGATGATGCTGTAGCTGCTTGCCTGAAAGTCTGAAACTAGCCTGAACAAAACCATAATTTAAAATGATTAAATGCAACCCTCCCCTTTAACTTATAAACGAGAGCTAATTTTCGTTATCGGCGTGATCGATACACTTACGAAATGTTTATTTCATTCCAATTACATATTCACTGTTAGCGTGTAATTAGAGTGTAGATTATACAGGGATGATTTAAAAACATTAGCTCAGAATAGGGATGTATGGAGAGCTTATGTCCGCGCGGCCATGGACCTACGGGTTCGATAGAGCCAGTGAGTTTGTTAGTTAGTTAATTAGTTGTTATACATTCATTTTTGTATATCTTAATTTCATTGGGTGAGAAGAAGAAAATTCATTATCTTTTGCGCCAGTTTAAATAAAAATTATTATTATTGTCCACCGCTGTGGTCTCGTGGTAGCGTGCTGCCTTGTCACGCAGCGGGCCCAGGTTCGATCCCCGGTCGGGGCAGTTTTTCTGGGTGAGGTTTTTATCGGGGTTTTTCCTCACCTGTAAGACAAATGCCAGGAAAACTTTAAGGCCCAAACGGTCCCCGAAATCATATGGCCATCATCATCATGATTATCATCATCATCCTTCACCGGTGTGGAAAGCAACGGGAAGCTACCACACCTACACAATTCCCTAGTAAAGCTGCAAGCATAGCATGAAAATGCTATGATTGCAGTGAAAGACCTGCCTTCGGGCAGAATTACTATGGATGGGTATAATTATTGTTAATATTATTATCACCACCATCTTCCAATCCTGTGTTAGTTACAGTTTCAAACCACATTTTATTTTGGCATCCAAATGGCATTTTTTCTTGTGACAGGTTTTTGATAAAAATAATAAACTAAAAACATTTCTGTAAGTCAGTTTCTTAACTAACTATGTAAGTACTTGATCATCTGCATACATTAAAGTATTTAACTTTAATCTGGAATTAATAGTTATACTGCCAAGTGGCAAAAGTTTCCAAACCTCTATTAAGGAATTCGTATCTGATAAAAGGGTGTGGTGATATATATCATTTTGAAATGACAAATGTAACATTTTGATTGGTACATATTCTAGCGTTTATACTTATTCAATTACTCTAATGTGGAATTAAAATCACGTATGCACAGGAATTATATTAAGATAAAAGTACTCGGGATAAATTAAATTGTGCCTATTTTAATTAATGCAGTTAAAACAACGTATAAAATAGAATAAAAGTGATGCAGGGTAAAGTATTACGTATATAAAAAAACAATTTATAATCTGCCTAATGCATATAATAATATTATCAAGTTGTATCCAACTCAGGATCGGTTCGACAGATGAGATCAAATCCCATATTTATGGAGGTCTGAGAACGACGAGGGTCCCGGCCGGCTCGCCTGATGCACCAATACGGGGGCCGATGAACAAAATGAAACGAAACGGATGAGATAAATATGGAAAAATGATGGAATATTTTATGCATAGTCACAATAATATAAATTAAATACATAAAATTAACTTGGGTAATGAAAGTTGAGTCACGCTGTAGAATTTAATTATAGACCATAGGCCTATCTCAATATTTTCTTACGTCATTCACGTTCTCATGTCCCTTGCTAGTAAATTGCATTTATTGAAGTATCTTTCACTATCTATGCTATTGGTAGGACCTTAAACACATTGCAGAGATTCTTGGCAAATCCCTAAGTATTTTACTTCACAGCTTGACAACATCCCAGAAATATGTGGACTACTAATATATTTTTCTTTCACTCCGTATGAGAGGGCGTGTCACCTTCGCAGCCAATAGAACAAACCCCTACACAGTATCGCCACATTCTTCCTTGAATGCATTCGAGATAGAGTCTAACAATAGCATTGGAGCGAATTTGTCGACCGCCAATTTTTTGTTTTTATTACGTTTGACGAACTGTCAGTGTAACTCCTCGTAAACACAGAAGGAAAATCTACGTTGCCGAAATCAATCGAGCTCATTCAGTAGCTGTTTGCGAGCAATGCTATGGTTTATCTACGACGCAAAGCGCCAGCGCAAAAATTGCTCCCCGTGTATTTAAATGGATGTGGTTTCTCTACAACGCAAAGTGCTAGCGCGATAAATTTTGCGCTGACATGTCGCCTCGTGTATTTGAATCACTTGAATTCCGGACGCAATTTGCCGGCGCAAACAAAGAATATAGAAGCTATTATCCGTACTCATTGGTGTAATTGCTAAAAACAAACAAGGATTTGATGACAAAATGTCGGAAATACAGCGCTTGTTTTGTAACTTACCAATTTTAACGACGAAAGTGTGATAGTTTTGTTGCAAATCATCGAGTTCTATACAATATGAGCATGAAAGAGTACAGAGATGTACAGAAAAAAGATTTATTGTGGCTTGAACTCAGTCAAAAAATAAATAAAAGCTGTAAATATTGTATTGTATCTTAGAGATATTATGGATGTACATAAAGTTCGTCTTCTATTAAATTCAAAAACTGATAAAACTGCTCAGGCGAAAATCTGAAAATTTTAAAATTTGGTATTATCATCAACCATATGTTTATTTAAGAACTAAAGAATAGTTTGTTCTATAATGTTCCATACAACATTCTTATGATGCTGTTGCTCTAGGTACTTTTTCCGTCTTTACTAATATTTCGTACTATTTTAAACGTTTTGCAACTATACTTAACTTTTTTTATAAAGAATTATTATATGTTTATCTATGTACACAAATTACTTTTCCTCTCAATTATTTTTCAAGTTCTTTGGAACTGAAGTTGACATACGTGAACGCTTATAAAATTAAATCCACCAGATGGCAGGCATATGTGTGAATGACCAACATTTGCATTTAATCCCAAACCATATTTTAAGAAATAAATGTTCAATCACTTCATTTTGTTAGGTTCCGATGGGTCAGTTTAGCGTACATCAGATTAGTTTATAGTTTACTAAATAGTAGGTATGTAATTTATTTCATTAGGTTATGCAGGACAGGTTTGTATACATCCATTTTTGTAAACACATTTGGGATTTTATTATGAACGTTGATCATTTCGATTTCCCATATAATTATGTGGTGCCATCTGGCGACAATTCCATAAACATAAGCGCTGGGTGGTATGCGCTCCATGTCATAGAGAACCGAAGCTCCATGCGAAACCAGTATCACGCCGAGCGTAACGCGAGAATGTGTCACGTCGGGCGCGACACGCTGAATAATAAACCATAGCTTAATACAAAAATACAGGAGATTAGTAACATATATGGCAATACCGCATTAGTATGTTTGCCTCTTTCTCCAACCTCTCCCTTTAGGCGTACTTGACACACAGAGCCGGGGGTTTTACTTGAAGTTGTCAGGCAGGCTGTAACAGCCAACAGCAATTGTATGAAGTTTATATATTTAAGTTAAAAAAAAAATTATATGGCATTTTGATAACTTATAATGTTTGTATTTATTATTTAATAATTTGTCGCACTTTTAAATGTCATTAAACATTGGTTTACAGGTCGTAAAAAATGAAAATACAAGAGTGCAAGCCTTTATGAACATTTCGCACTTTAACGTATTTAAAAAAATTCAGCATCTCTAATGAGTGGCGCGGGATGGTCACAACAGTGACCCCAGTTATGCGACAAAATTGTATATTAGAGTTTATAACAACTCTTACAAAATGTTAAGCTTTTATACTATTATTTTATTTAACGATTCCTTTTAACAATTAAGATAATTACACTAATTAGCATCGATTAAAATGTAAGCGAGAAAAGTAATTTTGACCAGAGGCTCCTTTTTCAGGTTTGGGGTTCTTTTACGTGCCTTAAATCTACGACACGGGGTCCACGACTTTATTTCCTTTTCGAATGAACCCAATACTCAGGATCTTTATGCCTTGAAAAATCCATCGACCTCGCCAGGTTGAAGACGAGAACATTGGAACCTGAGGCGAGGATGTTAACTACCAGGACCGACCTCACTGAAAAATGTTCAGCTGGGAATTTATTTAAATATGTTTATACAAACAGTCCATAATAGACTTTACAAACATTTCATACTAATACATACGTAACTCTGCTAAAAGAAACTATCATGTAAATTTCTCTAATAAGGCCAACCTAGGTCTACTGCTCGATGGAAACTATCGATTTCGATAACATTCTCAGATTCCTGTTTTCTCCAACTAGTATTTTTGTTCTGGCCAAACAGTAGGCCCTAAACAATTCCAAGAAAACAATCCAGATAATTACACTGAGCAACAAAAATGAAACTTTTTTTTTGTCTCAGAAAAAAAAAAGTGATACTGATAGTATTTTTTTCCCAGAATTAAAATATGATACCGGTTTTTCTCCATCACGCAAGGTTTCCGAGAGACAGGCATTTATAATTTCAAACACTTTAATATTTTCTACATTCGTAACTACCCAATATTCGAACATTCGGACTCGCCTAGAAAGTAGGAAATGACGATTTTCTACTATATTTCGCCTGTGGAGCATCCCTCTTGACGGTCCAACAATAATCGGCCAGCATATTAGGATTCCATATGCCTTGATATCTCTTTTCAATAGCTGAAATCATTTGAGTTAGCTCATTTGGTTTTATTTTACAATGGACAAATGGACGAAAAAACGTTTATTAAAAATAATTATTTAAGTCCATTAATTGAAATTGAAATAAAAAAAACTGTGGGTGATGGAGAATTCCCGAATACATATTCGAAAACACGAAAAAAACTGCATTTAGTACAACTATTGGTACTCTTTTTCTTCTTCTTCTTCCTTCCAAGTATTAGGCTAAGGCCTGTTACGATCCTATAGAAAATTTTCCCTCCAGCGTTTCATAGGACGGCCCAGTGATCTCGTATAAGACTTGAAAGCACAATAATAGTCCCTTCGATTGGTTGCTGGCCAAAGAAGGCAAGACCAGTGATGGGGCTGCCATGTTATAGCCTCTGGTCAGGCTTTTCTGGAGAAGAAAAGAAAATAAAGGAAAGTAGAAATGGAAGAAAGGAAAGACTCCCTAGCCCTCGGATGCCCTAATAGCGTCAGAGTCGAAAAAACAAAAGTTAACAAAGAGAGGTTAGATAGTAAAGTTAAAAGAGTGCTAAACACAAGTAAGTGGAAGAAATGTTTTGCTCAGCTTGGGCACCTTGTGGTCGCCATTCACATATCCCCTATATGAGGACCCCTGACTATTGGTACTCATGAGACAAAAATCATGTTGACCAGTGTTATTTACTGCCAGCTAACCATGACTATTTCTTCATCATCATCATCATCACTCCAGGGATTAGGCAATTGCCCGTTCCGGCTTCATAATGCATCAGCCCAACGTCTTCTTTTAAGTTGAAAAAGTAAAGTTCCTTATAAATGTTGCTGCTTTTATGTTGGGTCTGGTAAATCTGGAGTTGGTCTTTCTTGTTGTAGGAGGTCATTTATCTCATATAAAGGTCTTCTCGATTATGGTCTCTTATATATTTAAAGTCCACCGCTGTGATCTCGCAGTAGCGAGCTGCCTTGTCACGCAGCGGGTCCGGGTTAAATTCCCGGTCGAGACAAGCTCCTGGGTGAGGTTTTTCCTCACTTGTAAGACAAATGTCAGGAGCGGAGGGTCCACGGTCCCAAAAAGCATGCCGGCCCAGCAGCATGAGCCGGACGAGGCGCAGCACCCGGAGCAGGAGCAGCACCCGGAGCAGGAGCAGCACCCGGAGCAGAGCAGCAGCCGGAGCAGGAGCAGCAGCCGGAGCAGGAGCAGCCGGAGCAGGAGCAGCCGGAGCCGGAGAGGGAGCAGCAGCCGGTAGCCGGAGCAGGAGCAGCAGCCGGAGCAGGAGCAGGAGCAGCAGCCGGAGCAGGAGCAGCAGCCGGAGCAGGAGCAGGAGGCAGCAGCCGGAGCCGGAGCAGGAGCAGCAGCCGGAGCCGGAGCAGGAGCAGCAGCCGGAGCCGGAGCAGGAGCAGCAGCCGGAGCCGGAGGCAGGAGCAGCAGCCGGAGCCGGAGCAGTAGCAGCACCCGGAGCAGGAGCAGCACCCGGAGCAGGAGCAGAAGGCCGGACAGGAGAGCAGGCAGCCGGAGCAGGAGCAGCAGCCGGAGCAGGAGCAGCAGCCGGAGCAGGAGCAGGCAGCCGGAGCAGGAGCAGCAGCGGGAGCAGGAGCAAGAAGCCGGAGCAGGAGCAGCAGCCGGAGCAGGAGCAGCAGCCGGAGCCTGGAGCAGCAGCCGGAGCCGGAGCAGCAGCCGGAGCACGGAGCAGCAGCAGCAGCGCGGAGCAGGAGCAGCAGCCGGAGCAGGAGCAGCAGCCGGAGCCGGAGCAGCAGCCGGAGCCGGAGCAGGAGCAGCAGCCGGAGCCGGAGCAGCAGCAGCAGCTGGAGCCGGAGCAGCAGCAGCAGCCGGAGCCGGAGCAGCAGCAGCAGCCGGGAGCCGGAGCAGCAGCAGCAGCCGGAGCAGGAGGCAGCAGCCGGAGCAGGAGCAGCAGCCGGAGCAGGAGCAGCATGCCGGAGAAGGAGCACGCAGCCGGAGCAGGAGCAGCAGCCGGAGCAGGAGCAGCAGCCGGAGCAGGAGCAAGCACCCGGAGCAGGAGCAGCAGCCGAGGAGCAGCCAGCCGGAGCAGAGCAGCAGCCGGAGCACGAGCAGCAGCCGGAGCAGGAGCAGCAGCCGGAGCAGGAGCAGCAGCCGAGCAGGAGCAGCAGCCGGAGCAGGAGCAGCAGCCGGAGCAGGAGCAGCAGCCGGAGCAGGAGCAGCAGCAGGAGCAGGAGCAGCAGCCGGAGCCGGAGCAGGAGCAGCAGCCGGAGCCGGAGCAGGAGCAGCACCCGGAGCAGGAGCAGCAGCCGGAGCAGGAGCAGCAGCCGGAGCAGGAGCAGCAGCCGGAGCAGGAGCAGCAGCCGGAGCCGGAGCAGGAGCCGGAGCTGGAGCAGCAGGCCGGAGCCGGAGCAGGTAGCAGCAGCCGGAGCCGGAGCAGGAGCAGCAGCCGGAGCAGGGAGCAGGCAGCCGGAGCCGGAGCAGGAGCAGCACCCGGAGCCTGAGCAGCCCCCGAGCAGGGGGAGCAGCAGCCGGAGCAGGAGCAGCAGCCGGAGCAGGAGCAGCAGCAGGAGCAGGAGCAGCAGCCGGAGCAGCAGCCGGAGCCGGAGCAGGAGCAGCAGCCGGAGCCGGGAGCAGGAGCAGCAGCGGGGGCCGGAGCAGGAGCAGCAGCCGGAGCAGGAGCAGGAGGAAGCAGCCGTAGCCGGAGCAGGAGCAGCAGCCCGGGGCAGGATGCAGCACCCGAGCAGGAGCAGCACCCGGAGCAGGAGTCAGCACCCGGAAGCAGGGAGCAGCAGCCGGAAGCAGGAGCAGCAGCCGGGCAGGGCAGCAGCCGGAGCAGGAGCAGCAGCCGGAGAGGAGCAGCAGGCCGGAGCAGAGCAGAAGCCGGAGCAGGATCAGCATGCGGAGCCGTATCATGCAGCCTGATCCTTATCATAGTATTCTCATCCTTAGCCTTATCATGTATGCATGCATCCCTTATCCTATATCACATTATCATCATCCTTATCCTTATCATTATAATCATCCTTATCCTTATCATTATCATCATCCTTATCCTTATCATCATCATCCTTCACCGGTTTAAGTAGAATTTGATTCATACATAATCCCACAAAACGAAAGAGAGGTAATGAATTTTCGGTTATTAGATGTAGATAATCGAGCCGCCCTTCCTGGAAAGCAATGGGAAGCTACCACACCTATAATTCCCTAGCAAAGCTGCAAAGCATAGCATGAAAATGCTATGATTACAGTGAAAGATCTGCCCTCGGGCAGAATTTCTATGGATGGATGAATATATGGATGAATATATAGCCTTGGCGCAGAGCTACGGGACTTGCGCTGGTTCGAGTCTCCATGGGGGAAGACTTTTCTCATGGTATTTCGGCCAGTATGGGACCGGTGCCCACCCAGCATCGTGATGCATTTGGGTAGCTACAGTAAGTAGCGGCTCCAGGTTGAGAAAACCAGCTAATAACGGCTGGGAGACTCGATATGCTGACCACATGTCACCCCTACACTGGCTGATTATCATCTACCTCTGTGATTGACACATGTGGATGTGAGGCCAGCAGCCGGCTGGTAGGTTAAGGGCCTTGTAGGCCTGTCGCGCCAGGAGGAGGAGGATGAATATATTTAATACGAGTATATTACATTTGGAGACATTCTACAACCTGGCGAACTCTCCGATAGATTGACTTCGAGATACAGAGTTCATTGCTTACTTTAACTGAGATGAAATTGTTCTCGTATAGAAACGTTTGAAATTCTATATTTTGATAGTACGCCTTTCTTGAGAATTTCAAGTATTTTTCTATACTATTAATATATTGTTACTATTACGTATTATTATTTACTAGTTATCATTTACTATTTTATTTTTGTTATTAATATTTAAATACTTGGTATAACGAGTATCAAATACAGGGTGTCCCATTCAAGCCTCCCACATTTTAATTAATCATAACTAACAAAGTATGCGGAATTATGAAATGAGGTGCCGGTAATAAACGAAACCGAAATTCAAAGAATTTTCATTGCCACACACTAAAACACCTCTATATGTGTACCATTAGTAGCACGAACAATATCAAGTCTGTTTTCGATTTCGTGCCACGTTCTGTCCAACATGTTCATTGGTACTGTTGCTATTGTGTCAAGGATACGGGTTCGTAAATCATGAAGATCTTGTACTGGAGTCGCAAACACACGGTCTTTACATACCAGAAATCAGTTTGTGCTCGTTGCTGAGGAGTCGCCATTTTGTTTTATGTCATTGTTGTCCAACATGCGACAAATTAATTAACTGCAACAATGATAACAAAAATTCTTTGAGTTTCTCTTTATTTTAATACCAACATTATTTCATAATTTCGCAAACTTTGAGGATTATGATTAATTAAAATGTGGGAAATTTTAATGGGACATGATGTATTTATTTTAAACATTGCTAATGTTTTAGAAGATTGGGACAATGTTTTATTTTAATTTCAGGATGTTCTAACCCAACAGTATCTAGAATTCGACTTCAGTGATGTAAATAGTGTTAAAGCATTAGGGAATACTTTTCTTTCTTCAAGTACCACAGATAAATGGATTGATTGCTCGAAAGCCGGTTATCAATGCTGTCAGAACATGGATAAAGATTCTGTTATGAATCCGGGTAAGTGCCTATCTTTCATTAACATTAAATACTGCAGATAGCGATCAAACAATGCGTAGTATTAGTTGGGAAATCCTAGAATTAAAAATACATAAATTCTTGGATAGAATTTAAAAATAATGCTATTAGAAATATTAGGTAAAACTGCTAAATTAAAACAACTAGATTTGAGAATTTGCACTTGAATCAAAATTTTGGCCTGATCATTTCCTTTATATCCTAATATAATACATGAGAGGTTTGTATTCTTTTATCACTCTGTAAACAACTCAATATCATGTGAATTGTTTTATAATAATATTACAGACTGTATTTGATGCTTATATTTTTATTTTATTTCTAAATGTGAAGGTTAGGTGGCACCACTGTATGATTCTTAAAAAAACAGTATGAATCGGCTACATATGGGCCAGCCATTCAGCATTTGTTCCCGAAAAATGAATCAACCACCACAGCCGCTGAAGTCGGTTATTAAATCACTTAACTATCACAACAGCAGTGTTTTGTGATATTAATTGTTACTAATTCTGTGGGATAATAATTTCCCACCATATATTCCGCAAATGCTCTTTCATATTTCCCACTTTTGCCAAAGTTTACAGTTCTTGAAGCTTACAACAGATGTCACTCCAATACACATATTGAATTCTTTACCACTTTTGCCTAAGCATAGAGTTCTTGAAGCCTACAACAGATGGCACTCCAAATACACAAGTTGAATTCATTGTCTCTTGTGACCTCTAGATATATAAGTGGGAAGTTATTATCCCAGGGAGCATTTAGCGCGCCAGGTTTTGTTATCGGAAACAACTTATCAGCTGATTCTTTCAGAAGAAAGACGAGATACTTTATTTGTAGACGAGATGGTATTCCTTTAACAATAACTATGTTATATAATACAATTTGTAATAATATGCATTATATAAAGTTTCTGTGTTTCGGGCATGAAATATAATTGTCGATACAATACGTTTCAATAAGAACAAAAAAATGATAAACAATGTAATTATAGACCAAGTTCAGAATTTTAATTATTTGGGATGTCATTTAGGCAATACACACTAAAATACGATTCAATTATCTATGTAGCGCAATTAAACGCACTTTATTGAATAAGACTAGAAAACAAACTATTTTGAAGTTTTACAAAGTATTGTCAGTTCCATCTCTTTATCTATGGATGTGAAACCTGGACATTAACAAAGGCAGATAGTAAACAAATAGAGGCTGCTGAAATGAAGATGTTGAGAACAATAGCAGGATACCAAAGGACCGATAAAAAAGAAAAACGAAGATATAAGAACAGAACTTAATATATTTAATCTCTGTAAAAGAATAAAATATTATCAAAATGCTTATCTTCAGCACGTATTACGAATGAATGAACATCGCATACCAAGAAGAACGTATAATATGAACCCAAAGGGAGAAGATTGTTGGGAGGACCACTGAAGAGATGGGAGGACCAATGAGATCGGAACAGGCCATTGGGCCCGTAGCAAAGTGGTTAAGGTACTGAGCTACAAGCCGGAGGGTCGAGGGTTCAAGTCCTGTTGGGGTCAGGATTTTTAAACTGACCCAAACCCTCTGGCGGCACTATGGCCCTGGGGTCGACTCAGCCTCTAACGTAAATGAGTACCAGACGCTTGTTCTGGGGTAAAGGCGGCCGTCACGCAGGGCTGACAACCCGGCTGACAAAGTGCCGATTGTCTAGAAAAAGTGGGAGCCTTAACCTCCTACTACCCCAAGGGCCTCCGGGCCTGTTGTGGGATCACTTTACTTTACAGGCCATTAGGCTTAATCTTGTTGTTGTTGATGATACGTTTTACTAAGGGTTAATTTTCGCGATTTTACTCGTTAATTATTCACGCACGATATTGCAATTGAAATTAGTACCCTAACACGTAGAAACGGTGAATTAATTGATGCATTCTGTACATTGATAATGGCAAAGATGTTATAGAGATTCAAACAATTTGTTATTATCTTTTACATACTACTGACCACGCTGGGCAATAAATGGAAACAGAACTGTTTTTTGCGGATGGTAAAACCAAAGAATAAAAAACCCGATATTACGTGTTATGGGAAGGCATAGACCCAAGAATTTGGAAATGACTGCCTGAAATGTCATCCTTATTACTCTACTTTCTGGACTATGAAGAAGAGGAGTGCAGGCTATAGATTCTCTACTTTTATTATTATTATTATTATTATTATTATTATTATTATTATTATTATTATTATTATTATTCATTAATTCATTCATTCATTTTGAGAATTGTCCTCATCATTGAGAGTTTTCTCCAACTAATCTTAGTAATTAACATGGATTAAAAAAAACAATACATAAATGACTACGGACTTATAGGCTATCAGTTTGCAACAAACATTCACAAATTTACATTCATTAAATCTCTCCATCGTTCTCTATCCTCTGTGTCTTCATCTGTTACACCAAATTTTCTCATTAAATTTTGAATGTTATTCTTCCAGGTTGTTCTTAGTCTTCCTTTTCTGCTCCTCCTTTCAATGTTCCATGCATAGGACAGCTTTTGGTAGTCTTCCATCCTGTATTCTTCTGATGCGTCCATACCATTTTAGCCTTCTGTGCTCAATCTCATTCATTATACTTCTTTCTGCTTTCATCTATTTTCTAATTTCTGTATATCTAATTTTTTCCAGTCGAGATTTTCTGGCAGCTCTTCTCCAAAAATCCATTTCAACTGAAGGTGTTGTGTCATTGACCAAACTTCCGATCCATATAACATTATACACTGCTCAAAACAATTAGAGGAACACTTGTAATACATTGAATAAGTAATTGTTTTTTAAAGCTGTGATGCTGAAAGTCAGACAATATGTAAATTGAATTATTAATTTTATCATTGGTTACAAATTTTAATGATTCATGGCCTAAATACCGAGAAATTACCTCAAATAACAAATATAGAGAAATGTTTTATTTTGGAAGGCACTGGCCACTTCTAATTGGTAAGCTTCCTGATGTTGCTATAGTGACGAATGTTGATTATTGCCTTGTTTATTGAAGTCTCTGACAAAATGAGGCATTTAAATGAGTTTGAAGTGTATCATGCTCTACATCTTTTACGACAAGGTCAATCTCTGCGACAAGTGGCTAGAGAGCTTGGGGTTTCTCCTTCCGTGGTGTCCAGGTTACGCAACAGGCACAGAGAGATAGGTCAGTATTGTAGAAGACGTGGCCAGGGCCGTCAATTTAAAACAAGCCCCCAGGATGACAGATACGTTGTTCTTTCTGCTCTTCGACAGCGTACAAAAACTGCAAAAGACCTGCAGAATGACCTTCATATGGCTTCCGGAATCCGGGTTTCAGACCAAACCATGAGGAACAGATTAAGGAAAGAGAATATTCGTCCAAAAAGGCCAGATAAAAAAACACGCTTAACAAATGGGCATAAGGCAGCAAGACGTACGTATGCTGAAAACCATGGTGATTGGAACCTGAACTAGTGGGAGTATGTGCTCTTCTCGGACGAATCTAGGTATCGTCTTACACGTTGTGATGGCCGATTGAGGGTGTGGGGACGGCCAGGAGAAAGATTTTCTGCAGAGGCTATACAGGAAATTGATAGATTCGGAGGAGGTTCCATAATGGTGTGGGCCGGAGTTATGTACAACAATCGTACGGACATTGTACTTGTTCCCCAGCGACTCAATGCTGTCCAGTATATCGAGCACGTTCTGGAAGAGCATGTAGTACCTGCTGCCATTGGAGTAGGCACTGGATTTCTGTTTATGCAGGATAATGCCAGGGCACATTCTGCGGCTGTCACCAGGGATTTCCTGAGGAGGAATGAAATTGAGCTAATGGAGTGGCCAGCGGTCAGCCCAGACCTCAACCCTATTGAACACTTGTGGGATCTTCTAGACAGGAAGGTCAGGAACCGACATCAAGCTCCACAAACTCTGCAGAAACTTGGAGATGCTCTGAAGGAGGAATGGAGAGAATATCCCGCAAGAGGAAATCCAGAATCTTATTGGGAGCATGCCACGAATGTGCCAAACTGTCATCGAATGACGTGGAGGCCGTACACGATACTAACTCTATATAACGAGTATTTAACTTTGAAAAATAAGCACATGATTCAATTGCTTACATAGCGGAATTATTTGAAAAGTTAATTGTCAGCGATATTCATTTGTTTTTACTGACATGAGCAATAAATAAATAAATAAATAACCACAAATAATGCACTATATTAATTTCATGTTTGTACCTTTATCCAATGAAAAAATATTTGCATATTTCATAGTGTTCCTCTAATTGTTTTGAGCAGTGTACTTTCTAGTATGGACTTATAAATTAGTTGTTTTGTTCTGTTAAAGATGTTTTTACTCCATAGTATAGAGTTTAATATTCCTATGGTTTTTCTTCCATTACTAATCCTTTCTTCTATTTCTTTATTTGACGTTCCACCTTTCTCTATAATTGATCCTAAATAACAGAAACTATCGTTCTTCTTTATCTTTAGTCCATCAATGTATAATTCATCTGGGTCATTTGTTAAATACTCTGTTTTATTTTTGTTGATTTTCAAACCCCATTTCTGATATGTTGTTGACAACTAATTACACATATAATTTGCATCTTCTCCATCCTGGGTTATAATTATCTGATCGTTGGCAAAAAGTAAGTGATGTAGATATCTTCTTTCTGTTAATTCTAGTCCCATTTTTGGACACTTACGTGATCATTCTACTAAATAAATGTCTGTATATATATATATATTAAACAGTGTTGGTGACATCGGGTATCCTTGTAACAATCCTTTACTGGTTCCAAAAGGTTCTGAAAACTGAGACCCCATTTTAATTTGACATTTGTTATTCTTATATATTTCTTGTATTACTGGATCATTTACCCTAGTCATATGGCGGGCAAGATGTGTTCGCCTAAAAAGTCGATGTAACTTCTTGTATCTTATAAGTCCATGTTTCCCTTAACAGAGATTTAGGCGCTCTCCCCTACAGGGAAGAATTTGAACCATACTAATTTAGTTACACTTGTTTTCGTATAGATGTCATTTGAGTGGTCCGTTGTCAGCGTTCCGCCTCATACTGACATCTAGGAAACCAAGGTAGTACTAGGACGGGGAAATTCGGAAAATTTTGCTTAGAGGCCTTTTCATTTAGGCTTAAGGACTTTTACGAGCCTGAAAATCTTCAGACTCGGGACCCACGGCTTGAAGTCCCTCCTGGAGGACTTGCTCCTTGGATTTTTCCATCCTAAAAAATTCGATCCCGGCCGGATTTGAACCCTCGACCCTCGGGACCAGAGGCAAGGAGCATAACCACTGGTCCACCGCTTTAAAATATAAAATTGCGATTTTGAAGATCATGAATTAAAATTCGACTCAAGTGTACGTAGTTCTCTCGTTACGTTAACCATAGTTGATTTTCTATTCCAGTTGTCTCCATTTACTTCTAATAATCCCGGAATTAATATAAATATTTCTGTTTCGAAGGTGGAAGCATTACTGAAATGTTTATTATATTCATGAGACAGAATCTCTGAACTACAGATTCAGAGGCAAGTGTTTAATAATATTAATCTCTTTTACATAACATACGATTGTTAATTGCGGTACCGTACATAGAGAACGTACCGTACTTAATTTGATTCCATGATAAGGAAGAGCGTTCCTTTGCGACTGAGCTTCCGAAACCTGCTAAACATTTGTGTATAAGCACTGTTCTACAGATGGCAGGAAAGTAGCTATTCGTTTACTCATTCCACTGAATAATAATAATAATAATAATAATAATAATAATAATAATAATAATAATAATAATAATAATAATAATAATAATATAATGATACTACTACTAATAATATCATCATCATCATAGTACATTCACGAATTTAGGCCATTTGTTGACCTGTTTCGGCCTCAAGAGAAACACCATCCAGAAGTCTTTTGAGTGGACGTCCTGGTCTTCTTCTTCCTGCAGGTTGATATCTTAACATTTGTTTGGGTATTCTGTGATCTTCCATTCGATGAACATGTTGCATCCATCTTGACTTATAACCAGAAATTTTGTTTTCTAAAGATTCCATGTGTAATTCTTCTAAGATGTCTTCATTTTTTTGTGATCTAGTAGTGTGTATCCTGCAGTCCTCCGAAGATATCTCATATCAGCAGATCTAAGTCTCTGTATATCCTTCTGTTTCAACGTCCATACTTCGCTACCATACAAAAGAGTTGGAAGAGCCAGTGTTTTATACACTTTCAGTCTTGAATGCTTTTGGACTAACTGTGGCTTGAAGATAGAATTTATTAACCCTAAAATTCTTAAAAATTTAGATATTTTTGCATTTACATCCTTTTCTTCTTCATATGAGATATTGCATCCTAGATATGTAAAATTATTCACCTGCTCCAAAATTTTATTGTCCAGTACAATTTTACTTCTGACAGGATCTACACCTTGAAATGCCATAATTTTTGTCTTTTCTGTAGATATCTGTCCTAAGGAACTTCAAATCTACTTTCAAGTCTCAACACTAATAATATAATAATAATAATAATAATAATAATAATAATAATAATAATAATAATAACAATGATAATTATTCGGTCTGTAAGTTTAAAAATATTTAGTTTCTTTCTTGTATCTTCATTCCTTTTCTTATCCAGCATATTGTTCTAACATATTAATAGAATGCCAGAAAAAAGATTTCCAAAATTATTGCCAAATTATAAACCGCAAGGAAGGAGAAATGTTGGACGCCCACACAGAAGATGGTCTAAATAATTTTAACAATTCTAGCTCTCATGAAACCGGAACGGGCCAACAGGCCTAATCCCTGGATGATGATGAATAACAATAGCAATAGCAATAACAATAACAATAATAATAATATAATCTTTTTTATTTTTATACAGATTTTTAATGTTTACACATCTTTCTGAACCTAAAGTTTTATTTTCCATCTCCACTCGTCTCTATCCATCCACCCCATGTCCTCTAGTCCTCTTGTTATCATTCCAGTTCTTATTTCTTGCATCCACGAGTTGTGAGGTCTTCCTTTCCTTCTTCTTCCTAGTGGACATCATTCCAATATTTTCCTTGGTAACCTTTCTTCTTGCATTCGTCGTACGTGCCCATACCAATTTAATTGCTTATATCTAATATAATATACTATTGAATATATATTATTCATTTTTTCTTGCCTTGCATGACAGTATTTATTTTATTTTTTTTAATTTTGAACATTTTGCTGCTCTCCTCAAGAAATACATATCCATCGACATAAGTTTTTGTTCTAAGTCTTTGTTGAATTTCCAAACTTCAGCTCCATATGTGACAGTACTTCTCACTATTGAATTATATATTTGTAACTTATTTTTTCTGGTTATATGTCTGTTACATAAGATTCCATTCATCATTGCTGTTAGTGCTCTACCTCTATTTATTCTGTTCTTAATATCGCTTTCTTGTTTGTCCTCTTTATCTACTTTTACTCCCAGATACTCAAATTCTTCACATCCTCTAATATACCCCTTTTGATCTTCTAATATCTCTCAGACTTGGTTGGCTTGGACATTTGATAAGAATGGATGATCAGAGACTGGTCAAAACTCTAGGTCAAATGGAAACCTATAGGAGGCAGAGCTGTTAGAAGACCGAAGATCAGATGGGAGGATGACACAATGAACGATCTAAGGAAAATGAAAGTGACTAATTTGAATATGGCAAGAGATAGATTGGCATGGAGGAGGATTGTTGAGAAGGCCAAAACTTTCACTTTTGAAGTGGTCGTGCCTTAAGATGATGATGATCTTCTAATATTAAATCTTCGGTTTCGGCCCCACACCCCATATAACATGCTTTTTCTAAATTTATTTTTAAACCCCAGTTATCGTATTCGTCCAATAATTTTCTAAACATAAACTCCATGTTTTCATATTCCTGAGCAATTATTATCTGTCATGTGCAAGTGATATACTTTATCTGTTGATCCATCTGCAATTGGTACTCCCATTCCTGAACATTTTTTGCTCCAGTTTGACAGTGCTTTCTTTAGGTATAAATATCTTAAATAATGCGGGTGATATGCTACAATAATAATAATAATAATAATAATAATAATAATAATAATAATAATAATAATAATAATAATAATAATAATAATAATAATAATAATAATAATAATAATAATAATATAATAATAATAATAATATTAATAATAATATTAATAATAATAATAATAAATAATATAATAATAATAATAATAATAATAATAATAAAAATTAAACGAGTTTCACAATTTAAATATCTTGGTGAAATAATTCAGGAAAATGGAGTTGAAACTAAAGCCAATAAAAGTAGATGCCAAAAAATGGAAACAGCATTTCGGCTTACTCACAACACTTATAATAAAAAATGCTTATCTTTACATACAAAATTACGACACTATAACACTGTAATTAAACCAGAGTACCTCTATGGAGCAGAAATATTAATTTTGAACAGAAAAAAATATATCGAAAATATAGTGAAAAAAGAATGCTAAATTATAAGAAAAGTTTTAGGTCCACAAGTCATAGATGAAGCATTTAGACTAGAAGTAAAAAGGAGATAAAAATATATAGACATTCATAGTGATATTAGAAAACGAAGGTTAAAATTTTATGGCCATATTAAACGAATGAACTCAAATAGGCTTACAAAACAGAAAATGGAATTCTACGAAAACAGAAGTAAAGCTCCAGTGGATACTATGAAGTGGATTGATGAAGTCAAAAATGACTTAAAATTGGCAGGAATTACTAAAGAAGATATCCCAAACAGAGATATATTTAGAATTAAGGTGAATAAGTGGCAAGTTGACCAAGAGGACAAACCGAAGAAAAGAACTGGAACAACTTGGACAGATGAGAGAAATCAAGCTCATAGCAAAAGAATGAAAGAAATTTGGGCTCAAAGGAAACGCCTCTAAGTACTTTGCGTAGTCCTACATGGGCTCACCCGCAATTAAAAAAAAGATAATAATAATAATAATAGTCATATTTGAAGAGAAAAATTATACGCTCAGACCGGGACTTGAACCCGGGACCCTTGGTTCTCTAGACCAAGTGCTCTACCAACTGAGCTACCTGAGCAAGTACCGATCTAAACGCAAATCCTTCTCTATATACATTGTAATTCCCATCCATCAAATGCTGTGAAGCCATGCTTCTATCTTGCAAATGGCGGCTCCTTTATTAAGAAGACATATTTGGGAATATGTATATTACAGCCAGTACGGCTTTTTCTTTGATGGGAATTACAATGTATATAGAGAAGGATTTGCGTTTAGATCGGTACTTGCTCAGGTAGCTCAGTTGGTAGAGCACTTGGTCTAGAGAACCAAGGGTCCCGGGTTCAAGTCCCGGTCTGAGCGTATAATTTTTCTCTTCAAATATGATTTATCCATCATTGAGATGTACGAAATCAATAATAATAATAATAATAATAATAATAATAATAATAATAATAATAATAATAATAATAATAATAATAATAATAATAATAATAATAATAATGATAATAATAATAATGATAATATTAATGTAACATAGAAAGCATAATTATAAGTAAATAAGATTTATTAAAAAACTTCAACTCGTGTCCGACTCAGAGCCGGGTAGAGGGATGTGATGCTATGAAGACCCTTATATTGAAGATCTGTGAATAACAAGAATGCTAACCGATCAGGTCTGATGTCCTACCACGGAAGCAGATTAATTAAATGAAACGAAATTAATAAGAATGGACAAATAGTGAAATGAAATTTCTGGCAAAGGAAAATGGAAGAAACCCCGAGAAAAACATGCCCAGTTCAATTTCGTCCACCAGGAAACCCATATGTAGTTATCGAGACACGAAATCGAAACACCAAAAGTGTGTGGCGAGCGTCTTACAGCTTGCATCACGGAGCTGCCACAGATCTATACAAATTAAACTGAAATTAGAATTAATAGAATTAAAACTATTAAAAAAAACTGAAATCATAAATCTGCTGAGACCAATATTTGTAATATAGTATATTTAAACGGAGCTTTTAACAAGAAAATAAGCAGTTTCTGCGGACCTTTGGCTAAAGAATTACGGAAGAGGCTAGTGAAGTGCTTTGTGTGGAGTGTAGCATTGAATGGTGCAGAGACTTGGACATTACGGCGGAATGAGAAAAAGAGACTGGAAGCTTTTGAGATGTGGATATGGAGAAGGATGGAACGTATAAAATGGACAGACAAAATAAAAAATAAAGATGTGCTAGACAGAATGGATGAAGGAAGAACAATGCTGGAACTCATAAAGAAGAGGAAAAGAAATTGCATTGGCCACTGGCTAAGAAGAAACTGCCTACTAACGGATGCCCTATAAGGAATGGTCAACTGAAAAAAAAGTTAGAAGCAGAAAAAGACGTCAGATGATAGACAATATTAAAATAAATTGTTTGTATGCGGATACAAAAAGGACAGCCGAGTTAGGGAAAAAGTGGAGAATACTGAGTTTGCTGTGAAAGACCTGCTCTTGGGCAGAACACTATGAATGAAATATAATTAAATAATACTCATAATAATAAAAATGATAATTAAATGGCTTATGGAATCCGTAATTCAATACAGCATCCTCTATACACATATTTGTTGATGATTCTTGCGGAAACTCGATAAATCAAAAGGATCCCGGATTTCTATCCTCGGCAAACTGATTTCTATTTATATCTCAAGTCTCTAAGATCTATCCAAATATTACCATCCCATCCAAGTTGGGGTCTCTCAAATGGTGTTTTCCCCCAAAGGTTTTCCAATAAAATTGTTAAAGCTACAGTTATCCATTAGAGTTGCATGACCTGTCCATCTCAATTTCATAGACAATATTATGACATGAACATAAATTATGGAGTAACCCATTGTGAAACATCCTCCATTCTCATTCCTTATGGGTCAGAATATGTGCTGTACGTTTCTGTCTTCGAATATTTTAGTTTTTTTTTCATTAATGCAAGGGAATGTCTTTCACATTACAGTATAGAGTACCGTAATATCAGATTATAGTTTTACAAATTCTAAACTTTAGATTCTTAGATAACAACAAATACAATAATAATAATAATAATAATAATAATAATAATAATAATAATAATAATAATAATAATAATAATAATAATGACAATAGTAATGACAATAATAATGACAATAATAATGACAATAATAATGACAATAATAATGACAATAATAATGACAATAAATAATATGACAATAATAATGACAATAATAGTGACAATAATAGTGACAATAATAATGACAATCAATAATAATGACAATAATAATGACAATAATAATGACAATAATAATGACAATAATAATGACTATAATAGTGATAATAATAATGACAATAATAATGACAATAATAATGACAATAATAATGACAATAATAATGACAATATAATAATAATAATAATATAATAATGACAATAATAATAATAATTAATAAATATGAATTTTCATCAAGTAGACACGAACTCAATTGATTAATAATAATAATGACAATAGCAATACGACAATAATAATAACGACAATAATAATAATGACAATAATAATAATAATGACAATAATAATAATAATGACAATAATAATAATAATGACAATAATAATAATAATAATAATGACAATAATAATAATAATAATGACAATAATAACAATAATGACAATAATAACAATAATGATAATAATAACTGAAATGCAAAAAGAGGACAATTATTAAAAAAACATTGCCAGAATTTTGAAAAGATAGGCTATAATTTCAAGATTCTCATTTTAAAATTACTCCTTTCTTTTCCTCAGTTAAACTTCTCCCTTTGTAGGTACCTTCATATGCTTCACGTCATCCGGACCTTACATGGACATGACTTATCGGGAGGGAATTTTAAACTCTGGGTCACACTCATCCTTAGATGAGCGATCAGCTTAATGCCAGGGTCACTTCTAAGACGGCACGAACATTTAAGATAAGACACACACCATTCACTCATATATTCATACCAAACAGGGAGAATATAATATGCATGATTGTGATGGGCAGATGATGTTGAAAGACTAACTGAGCCTTAAAGTTTGCTGACATTTTTCGTATAGATGAAAAACTCATTCAGCGAAATTGTCCCGGCCAGGGATCAAACCCGAGGAAACGACTTTTCAAAATGAATGAGGTAATATTAAGAGTTAAACGTATAATACGTTGAATAAGAAAAATATATCGCTAAAATAAAAAAAATACATTTTAGTTTGAACACAGGAATTAATTCTAACTTTCTTATAATAAGTGAACATTTACTGAAGATTGTAAACATATTGCACACTATAGTATATCTCTGGTTAAAGGGAATAAGTTGTTAAAAGTCGGTGGCCAATGGAGCTACGAATACTGTGGTAATCTTCCAAGCTTTCTGCAAACTAAACAAGTTCCTAATCCAGGTCCTTATACTTTCATATTATATTTGTTTATTTTGTAAGAATACTTCATTTTGATAACGTAAGTGCAAAAATTTTGAAATATGGAGGTTTGTTATTAAAATTAAGATTGTTGCACATCTTTAATATGTGTTGGATAAACAAAGAAATTCCCAAAACATGGCTCATTGCAAATATTATATCAATTTTTAAAAAAGGAGACAGAAATAAAACAAGTAATTATAGATGTATATTAAGTATATGCAGGTATATTACTTAATGGATTAAAACCAATAGCAGATCCATTGCTTTTAGAAGAACAGAACGGTTTTAGACAATAAATATTGCTCTGACAATATATTCACTATGAGACAGATAATAGAAAAGAGACGATAATTCAATTTACCCACATATTTAGCTTTCGGTGATCTTGAAAAAGCCTTTGATAAGGCAATGAGAAGAAAATTGTGGGAAATAATGAAGGCAAGAGGGTACCCGGCTCAACTTATAGAAGGAATAAAAAGTCTTTATAAGACACGAAAATTATCCTTAATTTAGATGATGATTATTATAGAGAAGAAATTTTAATAAACCAAAGAGTTGGACAGGGGTGTACATTATCACCTACATTGTTCAATATATATTTTGACGAGGTTATACGAAAATGGAAAAAATCAAGTCCAATAGGAATAAAAATTAATAAGGAAATGTATATGAATATTTTAATGTATGCAGACGATCTGGTAATTATACAGAAGTCAGAGCATGATTTACAAAGAGCCATTTACATGTTGAATCAATTAGGACTCTATTATAATCTCAAAGTCTCAACTTCAAAAACTAAAATTATGGCTTTTCAGGGCAAAGTGCCAGTCAGAGCAAAAATATTAATCAATAATGAAATAATAGAACAGATAGCACACTTTAACTATCTTGGTTCAGATATAACATATAGCTATGATTGGGATATACACAATAAATTAAACCGATATCAAATGATGTGTGGCACCATAAGAAGAACCCTCCGAAAGACTCGAAGAGAAACTCAGCTCAGGTTTTATAAAATTATGGCTGTTCCTGTTCTTTTATATGGATCTGAATCTTGGGTACTTACAAAAAAGATATCTCTGACACATTCAAGCTGCTGAAATGAAATTTTTAAGATCCGTAAAAAGATATACACGCATGGATAGATTACACAATGAATCAATAAGAAATGAACTGGATATATTTTCAATAGTCGATAAACTAGAAGAGCACAATTACCAACGGAAAGAACATTTAGACAGAATGGGCAATGCAAGATTACCCAAAAAGATCAACACCTACAAACCACGTGGAAAAAGATCTTTGGGACGGCCAAGGACACGATGGACTTGAGACCAACAAGTCGCATTGACCTAATCCTGGAAAGGAAGAAGAAGAAGAAGAATAAGAATAAGAATATTTCATTTACCCCATTAAAAAAAGTGTTTTCCTGAGAAGTAGCTATTTTATAATTAACAAGTTACTCCCTGCGATCATAGTAATATCGTAATGAAGTTAGGAGTATTCTTAATGAAGTCATAATATAATACAAGCGAGACTTCATTGTTAATTGAATTACATATTTTCCAGTAAATATGAAACCTCATGTTGTTTCCTTTTTTTTCTGCAGAGGAAGGCCATTGTCCGGCAATTTGGGACGGTTACACATGTTTTAATGAAGCCCAAAATGGAAGTATACAAAATGAAGCTTGTCCATCATTCATGTACTCTTCATCGCCACCCACATGCCAACGTAAGTTTTAAAATTTTGTCATATTCTACAAGTGTATATATAAAAATATCGTCTTTTCACGATTTATCTGTTATAAATGATAATTTGTTCGTATTTCTAATACTGTATAATAAAATACTTTTTGAATGTCTATTGTACATTTACATAAATTTTCAATTCATAATTACAATAGATAAAACATTGAATTGTTTCAATATTTATTTTGTAGCATTGGTTTAAATATGTGTTCATCTATTTTTTGAGTAGTGCAGTTCCACACATATTGATATTTGTGTATTATTATTTTGATCGCGTTAATTATTTTTAGCGATATTTCGCAGTCTAAATATTTGTAGTTTCAGATTTCTTACGTTATTATTCTGTCATTTATTATATTCTTAGTTCTCGCGATTTGTTTAAAAATAATAAATATACATGTCTCATCAGAATATAACAACAAGGAATGCTTTGGAAACGGAACCTGGAATCAGCAGACAGACTACTCTCCATGCACTTCCAATCCAATAGTGATGATGAGAGAAAGAAATAGTTACTACGTCATAATGCTCAGCATATCTTTAGGAATTTGCGTTCCAGCACTCATCATATTCATTTCATACAGGTACAGTGATGAAATTGTTTATTTCATTTTCAAATCATTAAACTTACCCTGAAGAATAAATTACAGTTTCTATAAGAACATCACATTTCCTTAAAAAAAAGTAAGAGAAGTTCCTTTAATTTAATCGAATTCCTTGTTTAATTTCAGCAAATTAAGAATCACAAGAGTTAATTTACACAGGAACTTGATCCTAGCCATCGTCATCAGGAATACGTTTTACATCGCAGCTAAAGAGGCTATAATAATAGATGCTCTTGTTAGCAACCCTAATGTAAGTATTGTTATTTTTTCTTTAAGAAAATATTATTACAATAATAATAATAATAATAATAATAATAATAATAATAATAATAATAATAATAATAATAATAATAATAATAATAATAATAATAATAATAATAATAATAATAATGATAATAATTATTATTATTATTAATAATAAGTATTATTATTAATAATAAGTATTATTATTATTATTTGTATTATTATTTGTATTATTATTATTATTACTATTAATATTATTATTATCATCATCATCATCGCCCTCGGATATTTATGGGTTAAGAATTTTTCATCGGCTCCGTGGGTCGCAGGTTTAAAAACGAACGAGGTCGATGGATTTTTTGGACTGGAAAAATCAAAGGGACAAGTCCTCCACGGGAGGAACTTTAAACCCCGAGTCCCGAGTCTGAAGATTTTCTGACCAAAATTTAACCGGCCTTTCCAATCGACGTAATACGTAGTAGCCTTCTTTCAGGCGACAAGCTGATCACATGCTACTCGCTGACATAATAGTGAAATAAGCATGACATAATAATAATAATGATAATAATAATAATAATAATAATAATATTAATAATTATTATTATTATTATTATTATTATTATTATAATTATATATATATTATATTATATTATTATTATTATTATTATTATTATTATTATTATTATTCACAACGGAATCTTCCGCGATCAACATTTATATTCTTATCATTTTCTTCCAAATTATTCTATTTTTCAATTTTAATCCATTATCGTTCATTTTTACAAGCATTAGAAGGCAACTACCGGTATTCTTTAGGCATGGAAGTGGCCTTCTACATCTGCCGTATCTTCCTACCATGGATTTTTAAAAATTTGTTTGCAGCTATTAAAGTTTCTTTATACATAAACATAAATAGTGATCTCTTTATGATTTCAGAAAGTCCAAGCAATTGTGGAAAATTCTGTATGGTGTCGGACGGTCTCATTTATGGAGAAGTTATCTTGCAGTGCCGTATATTCTTGTATGCTTCTAGAAGGTATCTTCCTCCACAGAATCATTGCAGATGCTTTCAAAGGCGAACCAAACATGAAATATTATTATATAGTGGCTGTAGGTAAGTACATAACCTAAAGGTACATGGGACATGTCAACTAATTTACTAAAATATAATTTTTTATACCTTTACTGAATTCTGAATTTTTAAAAAAAATATTTAAAATTCAGATGAATGAATTCTGCTCTAAACACTGATACTACAACTGTCTAAATAATTATATAAACAACTATTTGTCTAATGGAACTCGTAGGTTCAAAGCAGCATTGACTAAAGTTTTCCTTCTTCTTCTTCTTTCCGTATGCAGTATTGGGTGATGATGCCCGTTCTGCGACTACAAAAACTGATCGTTCCATCGGTTGAAGGGTCTTCCGAGGTCTCTTTTGCCTTTAGGGTTGAGGTGGTAAATCATCTTTGGTAAACGGGAATTTGACATTCTCTGGACGTGTTGGAACCAAATCTGATAATTTTGTATATGTTCAACCATCTCCCTACTATTCCACTGAATCCTTATCTCATCACTCTTCATTCTATCCCTTAAAGTTACTCCAGTTAGTGATCGGAGGAATCTCATTTGTGAACTATTAATGCGGGATTTATCTTTTGCTCGAAGTGTCCAGCATTCACTTCCGTATAGTAGAGCAGGTTTGGCTATGGCATTATGAAATCGAAATTGGATTTCTTTCCTCATTTGTTTTCCAAAATTTCTCCTAATTACACCATTTAATCTGTTATATTACTAAAGCCTTCCATTCTTCCCTGTTCTCAGCCTATTGTAACCAGTTAATATTACAATATTCAGTTCCCTAAATTCCTCGAATATTTGCCTAACTGTACCTTGGCTTTCCAAATGATCTCTTGCCCAAGGGTTTACCAACAGGCCCTACTTATTTTTAAACATTTATACTGGCACTCGTTCGAACTACATTATCATGTCCCACTACTGTGTCCGCTTTTGTTGATGGCTATACTTTACGGCGAAAGATCATCATTATTTCGACCAAGGTACTTTTATCGTACGGCTTATCGCCTTCGACCTCACCGATAAGGGTAACCCTTTCAGCAACAATGCTACCGCCGGCAAAAAATCTACTCTTCTTCTTCTTCTTCTACTTCTACTTCTACTTAATGAAATTAGGCCTTTTGACCTGTTTTCACATCAAGTGGGATTTAATGAATCTTCACTTCTAGTAAATGGGCGTCCAATATTTCTATCTGTCCTATTGGTTTGTACTTTAAAAACAGTTGAGAGATTCTGTCTGCAGGTATTCTTTTAACATGTTCATACCAATTATTTCTCATATTGTCAATCCTATTTTTTAAATTAAAAATAATTAAGTTCTTTCTAATATCTTCATTTCTTTTTCTGTCCTAAATTGTCACACCTGCTACTGAACGTAAGAACTTAATTTCTGCAGTTTTTATTTTTCTTCTGTCTGAACGGTTAAGAGTCCAATTTTCACTTGAATATCTTAAGACGGGCACTGCCATAATTTTGTAAAATTTTAATTATGTACTCCTCAAAGTTGTATTTTTCATTGTTCGTTTTATAGTGCCACACATTCGATAGAACTTATTTAACTTGAAATTAATTTCTCCCTTCTGGCAGTTTGATACATTGCACCACAAATAATTAAAATTGTTCACCTGTTGTATCGTAATGTTATTAATGCTGATTTACACCTCATACGGTACGACAATGTAATGATACCATGGATGTCCACCCTTCTTATGAGAACGAATATTCGTCTTACGATTCTATTTTCGAAAACATTTAGCTTTTTCCACTTTAATGAAATATATAATATATCTCACGTATAGAATCATTATAGGCAAAATTGTTTTATACATTTTGATATTTGGATTCTAGATAGAACTGAGAATATAGGAGACATTTAAATGAATAGTAAAACAAAATGTCTTGATTTAAGTCCATATATATAGTAAAGTAAAGTAGTCCCACTACAGGCCTCGGGAGGCCCCTGGGGTAGTAGGAGGTTAAGGCTCCCACTTTTTCTAGACAATCGGCACTTGATGTCAGCCGGGTTGTCAGCCATGCGTGACGGCCGCCTTTGCCCCCAGAACAAGCGTCTGGTACTCATTTCCGTTAGAGGCTGAGTCGACCCCAGGGCCATAGCGCCGCCAGAAGGTTTTGGTCAGTTTAAAAATCCTGACCCCATCGGGACTTGAACCCTCAACCTTCCGGCTTGTAGCGCAGTGCTTTAACCACTACGCTAAGGCGTGCCCCTATTATATATATATATATATATATATTATTTTTAATTTGAATGTTTTCAGCTATAGCGAACTCTTATCTGCTAAATTTCGATCATGACGCATCTTCATGTAGGTAATATTTTCTGTGTTTACATCAAAACCAGTTTTCTTGCAGGTGTTTAAGATATTTCTATATATCTTGATACCTTCTTAAAATTATTTTCTATTACAGAAGACTACATAACAGTGAACTGCATGATTTTTATAGGAAGCCAGATATAATAAGAACAGTTAAGTCTCGTAGACTGAGAAGGGCAGGACATATGGCACGAATGGGGAATGAAAGATGTGCATGGAAGCTTCTTGTAGGAAAACGCTCAGTTGGTAGACCAAGAATGAGGTGGGAGAGTAACATTAACTATGATCTGAGAGAAGTAGATTGTACAGGGAATGATTGGAAACCATTAGCGCAGGAGAGAGATGTATGGAGAGATTATGTCTGCGCGGCCATGAACCTAAGGGTTCGATAGTGCCAGTGAGTTAGTTTTAGGTTCATGTCATCTTCAAAGCCAAAAACTGAATAATGCCATTCGTATCTGAACCAGATTGTGCCCGGTAGGTTTTGTATACTGTGATGTGCTATTTTAATTTTTTATTGTTTATTTTTTAGGAATAACTTGCATTCCAGTAGCAATTTGGACCAGTTTCACAGCTGTAAACAACAATATAAATTGTTGGCAAGTTGATATAAATTCTTACAATTACATTGTAGATGGGCCACGTCTTGCTACATTAGCGGTGAGTATTTTAATGGAGATGAAGTCAAATCTTCGCTATGTAATTTGCTGGGGCGCAGAAATGCATTTTCATGGGAATATTACTCATCATCAATGTGCATTTAGAAGAAACAGGTCTACAACAGATCAGATTTTTAGTATAAGACAGATTTTATAAAAGAAATGGGAATATAATGGTACTGTACATCAACTATACGTAGACTTCCAAAAAGCATATGATTCATTTAAGAGGGAGAAGTTATATAGTATCCTGCTGGAGTTCGGAATTCCTAAAAAGTTATTTAGACTTATACGAATGTGTCTAAATGGCTCAACGAGTAGGGTGCGTGTAGGCAAACAGTTTTCAGACACTTTTGAAATCCAGAATGGGTTGAAGCAAGGAGATGCACTATCTCCTCTACTATTTAATTTTGTACTAGAGCATGCCATTAAATCTTTAGAGAATGAGGAAGGCTTACAACTGAATGGTATTAATAAGCTGTTAGTTTATGCTGATGATGTAGTACTACTGGCCGATAGCGAGGAGATACTAAAGGCCAACACGCACACACTATTGTGTATCACTAAGAAATTAGGACTGGAAGTAAATATCAGTAAAACTAAATATATGGTCACACGTAGAAATACATTATATAATGGAAATGGACAGCTAATGACAAATGAGAGAAATTTTGAGGAATTGGCTGAATTCAAATACCTAGGAACAATAATCACAAATAGGAATGAGATGCACAAAGAAATTAAACATAGGCTCAATTCTGGAAATGCGTGCTATTATGCATTGCAGAGACTTTTGATGTCCCAACTCCTTTCAAAAAACGTTAAGCTGAAAATATATAAAACTATTATTCTACCAGTTATATTATATGGGTGCGAAACATGGACTCTTATTTTGAGGGAGGAAAGGAGATTACGAGTATTTGAGAATAAAGTTCTTAGGAAAATTTTTGGACCAAAGAGAGATGAACAGACAGGTGAATGGAGAAGACTACATAACAATGAACTACATGGTCTTTATAGGAAGCCAGATATAATAAGAACAGTTACGGCCCGTAGAATGCGATGGGCAGGACATGTTGCGCGTAGTTTATTTTTTGGGGAATGAAAGACGTGATTGGGAAACTTCTTGTAGGAAAGCCAGAAGGAAACCGCCCCGTTGGTAGACCAAGAATGAGGTGGGAGAACAACATTAACTATGATTTCAGGTAAGTAGATTATACAGGGAATGATTGGAAAGCATTAGCTCAGGATAGGGATGTATGGAGAGCTTATGTCCGTGCGGCCATGAACCTACGGGTTCGATAGTGCCAGTGAGTAAGTAAGTAAGTATTACTCCTCAGATCATATGATTTCCTCAAACTAGGACACGTTACTTTTCTGATGGAAAGTCAAATTAGGACCAACACCTTAAAATTCGCATTATATAAATCTCTCTCTCCACATTTAATTTTTATACAAGAATGAAATGAATAGTAGATTTTACATTAAGATTCGTAATGTAGAATATCATAAAGTTGATACTTCTGGTTTCCCTTTTACAGCATCTCAAAAGCAATTGTACAAGAAATGATAAAAAAAACATTATGAGAGACAATTTTCACAAGTAATGCCACGAGTGATTTCCAATTTATCTAGAGAATTTGGAAATCAAGAGTGGCATTTGTTAGGACTATTTAACGAATAAAATTAAGCTGTTTACTCACAAATCATTATTTAATTATTTATATATATAATTTAAACGGCGATGTTTGAAAAAAAATGAGAAACGTTATATTTCATTTGTTCATTACTGCAACCAGATCATATTTATTGCCAAATAGAATCGCAATATTATAAGAATGCACGCTAGTGAAGTAAAAATGAAACATCATTACAGGTTATTAATTAATTTCTGATGTCCTATGATGTAAATATGTCAACTATAATTTTCTGCAACGTTAATTCCTGGGAAATAATACTTTTAAGGAAATGCAAACAGTGGTTTCTTTTTTTTTATGGTATAATCAATTACTACGAATGTTTTTCTATTATATTTCGCAAGCAGAATCTGGTTACATTCTTGCACTATATATACAATCTGGGAGCTGCTTACTGGATTGGGGGTAATGAAACGAAAGTGATGAAATCGATGTGAAAAACGACTATGATTGGTGAAAGATCAAAATTCATTGAAATGTGATTGGTCATTGGCTGCCATTTGGGGCATGAGTTAAATAATAGTCTGCAAAAAATAATTAAAACAGGATATAATTTTGTCTGCTCATTGATTTGCCCGTTAGTGCGGATATTTTATCACGATCACTATTTTAACAAAATACTTTTTTTATTGAAACTACAGAATTGTTCGAAATGTGTGCATGTATATAATTATTCTGTACGTGTGTTTGTCACGGCACCACTCCTAAACGACTGGGCCGATTTTAATTACATTTTTGTGTGTGTCTGATTGGTTCCCTTGATGCTTTATATTCACAATTGGACCCTGTAAAATCATTAGGTGTAGGAGTTCATCGGAAGTGAAAATTTAAAAATCGCTATAGCAGTCAAACGTTTCAATGTGTCACAACGAAACCTAGTATACTGTATCCAATTAAAATAAATCGAGGTAGGTATTAACCAAAAATGAGCTAAATCCAACAATTAGAAGTGGAGGTTTACTTGAAATCCGAAATTAAAAAATGCCTATATGACTGGATCGACTTTAATGAAATTTTTTTTGTGTTCGAGTGAGTCCCTGGATGATTTAGATTCACAATTGGACCCGGTAGGTGGTGCTGCATTCGGGTTGTAGGGTTTTTTATATCAGATGTGTAGTAATTTGTATTATCGGCACATTCCGCGAAACAACAATGTGACGTCATAATTCATGCTGCTTGAGCCACAACATATGGCAGTGAGGAGTTTTCTTAGGAACTTATTAATTTATTAATTTTTTATAGTCCGGCCATGATACGAGAATTGAACTTTTGGACAGAACAACATCTGCCGGGCCCGATAGTATGTAAGTGAGTAAGTAAGTATATATATATATATATATATATAATATATATATGGTCACACGTAGAAATTCATTAAATAATGGAAATGGACAGCTAATGACAAATGAGGGAAATTTTGAGGAGGTGGCTGAATTCAAGTACCTAGGAACAATAGTCACAAGTTGGAATGAAATGCACAACAAAATTAAACATAGGCTCAATTCTGGAAATGCATGCTATTATGCATTGCAGAGACTCTTGATGTCCCAACTCCTTTCAAGAAACGTTAAACTGAAAATATATAAAACAATTATCCTACCAGTTATATTATATGGGTGCGAAACATGTACTCTTACTTTAAGAGAGGAAAGAAGGTTACAAGTATTTGAGAATAAAGTACTTAGGAAAATTGTTGGACCAAAGAGAGATGAAGAGACGGGTGAATGGAGAAGACTTCATAACAATGAACTACATGGTCTTTTTAAGAAGCCAGATATAATAAGAACAGTTAAGTCTCGTAGACTGCGATGGGCAGGACATGTTGCACGTATGGGGAATGGGAGATTTGCATGGAAGCTTCTTGTAGGAATGCCAGATGGAAAACGCCCAGTTGGTAGACCAAGAATGAGGTAGGAGAATAACATTAGCTATGATTTGAGGGAAGTAGATTATACAGGGAATGATTGGAAAGCATTAGCTGAGGATAGGGATGTATGGAGAGCTTATGTTCGTGCGGCCATGAACCTACGGGTTCGATAGTGCCAGTGAGTGAGTAAGTAAGTAAGTAAGTATATATATATATATATATATATATTAGCTAATACCCGGCGTCCGCTACTACGCCTAAATAAATGAAAATTAATGTGTTTTATCTTTAGTTCGATAAGTAAAGGGAAAAATTTATATCGTAATTATTTTTAGATACCCCGTGCAGATTACCCGGCGTTGCCCGGGAATCTATTTATCCCGATCTTCTTACATAAATGAGCTGAAAGGCGAATATTCGCAAAAATGTAAATCCGATGCACCAATTGTTCAGTGCCAGTTCGACATGTCGTCGAGGCAATGTCGATAATTATTTTTACATTTCACATATATTTGTTGTTTATTTGTGCAAAAAACTTGTTTTTGCACCATTAACATGAAGTATTGTTTATTTACCAAGCCTCATAATATCATATACATGGTGCGACGATATAATTGATCACTAGCACGTAATTTCATATTACTTCTCCACTAAACGTATTCATATTCGTTTCTGTAGTAATAATAATAATAATAATAATATAATAATAATAACAATAATAATTTACTTATATACAGAATTTTAATGTTTACACATCTTTCTGTGTCTAATAATAATAATAATAATAATAATATAATAATAATAATAATAATAATGATAACAATAATAACAATGATAATAACAATGATAACAATAATAATATTAATGATAATAATAATATTAATGATAATAATATTAATGATAATAATAATAATAATAATAATAATAATAATAATAATAATAATAATAATAATAATAATAATATAATGCTTTATTTTAGCTGACAGAGTTAAGGCCAAGGCCTCCTCTTCCACTCAACCAGCGAATAGTGAAATTATACAAAAATTACATATTTATTACAATTTTAAGATAGGCCTATTATTAAAATATATACTTAAACAAAAGATAACGGTGATGTGATCTAATACTAGCTAATATTAACAAAAACATGGGATAAAATAAAATAAATTAATCAAGGTTTAATTATGTTTAAATTAATATTGGGAAGTAAACATTATGAGGTTATATCATTAATAGTGAGTGGAGAACATATTTTAATCGACTCACCTCATACATTTTCATGGAAGCCATGACTGAAGAAGGACATGCTTTTGTCTGAAACTGTCGGTATCAAATAAGTTTGAAAATGTATAAGGTGAGTCGATTAACATATGTTCTCCACTCACTATTAAGGTTTAATTAATTTTAATTAGTATTATTTTAATATTATTATTAATGTTATTATATTCCATATAATAATTAAAGTACCTGGAACTTTCTTGGCTTGCTCACAATGGTAGCAGGACTGAACTCGTTGACCTACCGCAATTAAGGCACGTCAAACCGTAACTTAATGAGGTGCTCGCACTGAGAGTTAGACTGTACTTCCACTTGTTGACTTAACGTAGTTAACTCAGGGCGTAACGTACCCTAACTTGCTCGCGTAATGCATAGTCATACATAACCTGCGATGCAGAGAGACCGGTATCACAAAATGACAATAGTGACGTCATAGCGGTAGGTCTATAATCGCAATTTACAACAACCCTAACTAGATTAAAGACCAACAATATTAAACATAGTATATGGGAATTACAAATGCAATGTCGTAAAAAATACAATCATAACAAAATGCGCGCAAATAACATCTGTGAATTAAATATTTATGGTCTCTAGGTAGCATGCTGCCTTGTCACGCAGCGGGCCCGGGTTCGAACCCCGGTCGGGACAAGTTTTCTAGGGGAGGTTCTTTCTTTTTTTCCTCATTTGTAAAACAAATGTGAGGAAACTTTAAGGCCCGAATATCATCTGGCCATCATTATCCATCCATCTATAGTAATTCTGCCCGAGGGCAGGTCTTTCACTGCAATCAGAGCATTTTCGTGCTATGCTTTGCAGCTTTTCTAGGGAATTGTAGGTGTGGTAGCTTCCCGTTGTTTTCCACGCCGGTGAAGGGTGATGATGATAATGATAAGGATGATAATGATAAGGATGATCATGATGATGATGGCCATATGATTTCGGGGACCGTTTGGGCCTTAAAGTTTTCCTAACATTTGTCTAACAGGTGAGGAAAAACCCCGAAAAAACCTCACCCAGAAAAATTGTCCCGACCGGGTATCGAACCCGGGCCCGCTGCGTGACAAGGCAGCACGCTACCTTGAGACCACAGCGGTGGATCCATCATTATCATCACTATCATATTCGCCATGTTTAGTATGAATGTGTGTATGAGTGGTGTATTTCGTCTTAATGTTGTGTTATCTCGAAGGATGCCTTGAATTGAGTTGATCACTCATTCAGGAAGGTTCTCTATGTCCTTGTGTGATCAAAAAAGTATGTATGTGATCCATAGTTAAAAGCCCTCTCCCTACAGGTCGTGCCATTTGTTACGCCATAGGGGATTGTGACGCGTAAAAATACCTATAAGGTGTGAAGGTTAAACTAAAGAAGAAGAAAAATTAAATCCAACTGTAATTGTATTCTTACAAAAGAAAATGTCGGCCGCGGTGGACTAGTGGTTATGCTCCTTGCTTCTGGTCCCGAAGGTCGCGGGTTCAAACCCGGCCGGGTTCGATGGATTTTTTAGGACGGAAAAATCCAAGGAGCAAGTCCTCCGGGAGGGACTTTAAGCCGTGGGTCCCGAGTCTGAAGATTTTCAGGCTCGTAAAAGATCCTTAAGCCAGAATGAAAAGGTCTCTAAGCAAAATTTACCGAATTTTCCCGTCCTAGTACTACCTTGGTTTCCTAGATGTTAGTATGAGGCTGAACGCTGACCACGGACCACTCAAAATTACATCTATACGAAAACAAGTGTAACTAAATTAATATGGTTCAAATTCTTCCCTGTAGGGGGAGAGCGCCTAAATCTCTGTAAAGGGAAACATGAGCTTACAATACAAAAATACAGTACAAAAGAAAATGCAGATGCGGAAGACGTAAAAAACAGGCACATCTCCGAAAAAAAAGTGTGAAAAAATACCAACATGTTAAATAGTGTGATTTAACACAATATATGTACTTAATGATTGAATAGGTAAGAGAAAAATGGGAAATATTTCACAACATAATAGCAATTTTAATCGGAGAATTTTTAATAGATACGTAGACAGGTATATGTCCTCTGCTGTGGTCTCGAGGTAGCGTGCTGCCTTGTCACGCACCGGGCCCGGGTTCGATCCCAGGTCGGGGCAGTTTTTCTGGGTGAGGTTCTTATCAGGGGTTTTCCTCACCTGTAAGACAAATGTCAGGAAAGCATTAAGGCCCAAACGGTCCCCGAAATCATATGGCCATCATTACCATCATCATTATCATTATCATCATCGTCATCATCATCCTTCACCGGTGTGGAAAGAAACGGGAAGCTACCACACCTACAATTCCCTAGTAAAGCTGCAAGCATAGCATGAAAATGCTAAGATTGCAGTGAAGGACCTGCCCTCGGGCAGAATTACTATGGATGGATATAGGTATATTTAATTATAATACTCAGACATTAATGAAAAGCATTGTTTTGTGATTACACACACAAGACTATAGTATAACTTCAGAAAAGTGAGCTTTTTGATGAGGTGATTAACTTAAGCCTCAATGTTTTTTTTAATATTCTCAAAAGTACAAACTATAGAGTAAGGATTTTTAAACAGCCATAAAAAGTTTGGCTTTGGGGTCGACTCGGCCTCTAACGGAAATCAGTATCAAACATATGTTCGAAGGCGGCCGTCAAGCAAAGGTGACAACTGGGTTAAAATCTCATGCAGATTATCTAGAAAGGTGGAGGCCTCACCCTCAAGGATCTCATATGACCTGTTGCGGGGCAATTTTACCTTAGAAACCACAGTATGAAATATTTTCTTTTTTACTCTTACCCGTTCATTTGATTCTTCATTTCATCGATGTGATACATGCTTGCAACCTCCATCTCTCCTCTTATCACCTGACTATCACGTCATTTAATAACGTCTTTCGTCGAAGATCGCAGACAATTTGGCTGTACTTGTAACATGATCTCCCTCCACTTGTGCTCTGTATAATACCAGCAAGAAAGTGTTCTCAATTCTTCACTCCCTAAATAGTTTTAAAAACTTCCTTCCTATAAAATTAAAACAAATACTTGTACAGACTCTTATAATGCTACACTTCGACTACTGCGACATATCACTGACTAATCTGACAGACTACAGCGTGCTCAAAATGTGTGCATTCAATTTATATTCAATCTCCGTCGGTATGACCACGTGTCTCCTTCATTTCAGGCCTTATCATGGCTACGCCTAAATGACAGAAGAACTTTACATTCACATACCTTACTATTCCAAATTCTGCACACATATTTACCAAGTTATTTAACAAGACGTTTTCAAAATTTATCGGCTCATCACAATTTAGGAACAAGATCACAAGACTCTTCTTTACTTTTAATAGCTCAGCACAGGACATATCTATACTCTGAATCTTACACAATATCTATGACTGGAGCATGGAACTCACTTCCCAATCATGGCAGGGGCTGTCAATCGCTATCTTTATTTAAATCCAAATTAACTGATATCTTAAGTTCGACACAATGAAGACATTAACTGCATAACAACTATATAGATCATTCCATTAATAATCATCTATGAAGCTACTTACTTTATTTTTATATAATTTTAATTTTATTATATTCTATATTTTTGTTAGTATTAGCTAGTATTAGATCACATCATCATTGTATTTTGTTTAGTCTGTATTTTAATAATATCTTAAAATTGTAATATATATATATATGTAATTTTTGTATAATTCTACTATTCGCTGGTTGAGTGGAAGAGAAGGTCTTATGACCTTAACTCTGCCAGCTAAAATAAAACATTATTATTATTATTATTATTATTATTATTATTATTATTATTATTATTATTATTATTATTATTATTATTATTACCGGATCGAGTGGCGACATGACATGAAGCCTCTAGTACTACTCGTCAACGTTAACTTTCAATGCGGAAAAACTACGAACTAAAAGAATGTGGTAAGGGTGAGTAATGATTGGAGATAGTAGACCTTTGTGTTAGGTTGCAGTGACAGTGTTTATTATCCATCAGTAGTGTAAAGTCAGTTGTTAGTGACAATGTCAAGTGCGAAAGTAAGAACTTATATTCACAGTAAATAAACATTTAAGTCTGCCAGACAGTAGCTGGAAATCAGCGCTGATTTAATTTCTCTGTACGTAACATTATCCAGAAATCCGTGTGCATACAAACTCCGAAGATCATTCATTAACTTCATCTCCTATTTCAAGTAGGTCTACCACTATATTTTCCCATTGATTATACCACTTGCCCAGTCATTCGCTTGTACCAACGGCGGAAGGAGACACTTTTCTCCTCTTCAACACTAGCGCCATTGCTTTTCCTCGCCGGCTATAAAGTTAACGCGGTCGAGTAATACCAAGATCTCTGATTTAGATAATAAGCCTAGGGACCTATTTGGTCGGTGGATAGACAGATCAATGAAAAGGAATGAATAAGACGAGTGTTTATAATTTGTAAGAATGAAGTTTATTATTTGGGAAATGGGAGAAAACCTGGGTCCGATTTGTCCATTTGGATTAGCACAGATGAAACACGGGACCCAGAGATGGGGGGTGACAGACTAATAACTTGTGCCACGTATCCACTCTAATAGGAAATTAGGCATACAGTCAGATTCAGTCCAGGAATTTACTGTGTGTTTAGAATAGGAAACTGGGTTGCCATTTTAACAGTATTTTCTTGAGGGAAATCCTTAAATAAAACTAAAGTATGCAACACAGCAGGTACAGAGTTGTAATTTGTAGCCGTCCAAGCCACCCCCTCTTAAAAAAACAGTTACCACTTGTCACTGAGCTCGTGCGGACCTATACTATCCTGTGTGAAAGTCTCGACTCTCATATTTACTATAAAATTAGTTTGCATGTCGTATAAAAATTATGTTTTTTAAATGTATAGTACATAGATTTGGAAAAAAGTACTGCTAACCTTCCCCCTTCACCCCTCCCTAAACAATCAAATATCGTTATGAGTTTGGCAACATCTATCCCCTGTACGTAGGGGGACTCTGGCGTAGCTCGTAACGTCTGTAGTAACTTCCTGGGTTGAATTAGAGTACAGCTAGTATGTTTCTTTAATTACGCTCTTAACAGGTCTGGTCTGTAGCGTAACATTTCAAATCCTGAATTGAAAGAATCGAAAATTTTATACAGAGACGTCATATTTTATAATTCTATGCTACGAGACTCACTGCTTTAATTCCCATCCGAAGGAAGGAAAAATCAGCATTTTTATGTCCTTAAATTTTGATTTAAACTCGTGAATCTCGGAAACAGAGGAAATCGTGGTAAAACAACTAGTCGAACAGGACCGAAGTTGCCCGAATGCATCAACATAAATAAATACAAATGATTTTAAATGAGCAATTTGTCAAAAAAAATCGTATTTTTTAAAATGTGAATGTATGGTGTCGAGGTCAATTTAGTCCCTACCTACCACTCTTGCTACTGGGATTCAATTCCTGGCGGAGTAAGCGATTTTCAATCTTCATTTTTGGTCTGTATGTGTGTTCCGGTGCTTTGATGTCTTGTATTATCTTGCATGCTACTAACTAGAGATCCGGTATGTCTAATAATCAGTATGTCATACCTGTCCAATGTGTATTTTTGAGTTTCTGGTTCCTGCCTACAGAACCAGAATTTGACTTAAGCCCCATGGAACTGCAGTCTTATAAATAAGAGGAGGGCAACAAGAATAAAAATTTGGCATATATGGATTCTATTCCTGTATTGGGTATTGCATTTTAAAGTCTTTATCTATTAAAAACATTTTTTTTTCAGATAAATGCGCTGTTGATGTTTGACATTGTTCGAGTTCTGTGCACCAAGCTTAAAAGAATTAACACAGCGAAAGCACAGCACATGAGGTAATACATTCATACTAAGCAAAAATTAATAATTTTTATATCGATTTTTTAAAGTAGGAAGTATATAATGTCTATCTTGGGAGGTCTATCACATAATTTGCAAAATATGTTTATTTTTCTTTACACTAGTACCAATTATTACTTTATTGTAACGGACTGTCAACAGCACGTACGGCTTACTGCCCGTGCGACTCATATTTGTAAATAATATTGTAAATATCTTACTTTTTGAATAATAAAGTCCTACTACTACTACTAATTTGCAAAAAGAGAAGAAACTACTAACTATCTCACTAGAGAGTTAGCAAACGAAATTATATGAAAATGGGATAAGGGAACAAAATCTTACAAAATGTGCACCTCAGGTCGAACTGTTAAAACAGACCGGTTGTATTAAAAACCATATAATACTGTACCCGTTAGAGTAGCTATTAATGCCATTCAAGTGTAAAATTACGTGTGCGGCCATTAGCGCTATCCGAAGTTTAGCGTACTAGCTCCGCTCCGTCGTAGCTGTACAGATAGTAAGAGCGAGACCATTTAGGTGTTCGGGAATGAAGTGCACGTATTAATAATAAACATGAATAGGCTGAAATCAATTAAACCTGTGCATGACAATATACGTCGAATTTAATACATAATGAGGATGTAATTACAGATTACTATGAGGATTTAACATAAATGTATACCGACACATTAGAAAAGAACAGTATTTGTGAAGAAGAAATAATATAAGTATTAGATCTGCAACATTTCTGAAACCTCTCCAACATGTGAACGGATTAAGTCAAAGTGGATATGTAATTTCACACCTGGAAATATTGCGACCCAATGTGCTAAAGTGCATTCAAGGCCTAACATTGAACAATATATTTATAATAACCATCACAATCAATCCTCATCTTCATCCATAAATCAATAATTCATCGTCAATACATCATCATCAATAAATTAATCAATCAACCAAATCTTCATCATCAATCATCATGATGGAAATTCATCATCATCAATCAATCAATCATCATCGATCATCATCGACAACCATTATCAATCAATAATTCATCATTAATCAATCTTTATTAATATTATTATTACTATTATTATTATTATTATTATTATTATTATTATTATTATTATTATTATCATCATCATTATAAGATTTTAATCACAGTTAAAATTCATACAAAAAAGTAATGAACCGTCGAAATTCAAGGGAAAATCAAAATTGAAGGCTATAAAAGAATCTATAAGAGCACAGTTTGACAGAGCTAGAGACCGGACCAGTATTTCACTATTGGCACATTGAAACGTGGGTTCTGGATACTGCTAGACTAGTTGCTCCGGACAATTTTGAAGCTTCTTTACATTTTGTCAGTCTTCAATGAAGAATATAACATGACTCGCAAAGAAATCGAAGAATACCATTATTATTAAGCAGAAATCAGAAACATTTGTGAGAAATGTGAAGTTGTCCATTAAAGACAATAACATAATAAAGGATGCATGGGGAATAATAACCAGAACCGTTTTTATGAACCATTGTCTTTTTCTGCACTATCATATAGGTAAAAAACCAACACCTGGAATGGTGCAGTTTTTTATAGCTCCACGCACATAGTTACACAATATATGTGGTCGTGTCTATGGATGGTAGATTAGCGAACAAGCTTTATATTTGTTGTAGGAAACACTAGGACGTTTAGTCCGTAGATTATAGAGGAACGTGCAGGAAAGTGCCCACAGAAAATTCATGTTGAAGTGAGTGGGAGTATTAATTCCGAAGGTTCTCCCAACTCCTCTCAAAAATGATAAACTAAAAATATATAAAATGGTCATACTTCCAGTTAGGCGTATATTATATATACACAAACACATGGAACGTTGTCTTTTAATTTAAGAGAGATGAATAGATAAGTATTTGAGAATAAAGTGCGTAGGAAAATGTTTGGACCAAACAGAGACGAACAGACAGGTGAATGGAGATCATCATAATCCGGTATTATGGAACCTGCAGCCATCTTCCGGAAACCAAACGCCATTCCTCTCTGTCCATCCATTGGTCTTCCTCCAATCCTCTGACATTCATTTCCGCTTGTACCCCTTCTATCCAAGTTTTTTTTCGGTCTTTCTCTCTTCTTCCTTTCTATTGGGATCCTTTTCATAACAATCTTAGACAATCTTTGCTCTGGCATTCTTTTGATATGACCATACCAGTGCAATATTTTCTTTTCTATAATGTCTATGGTGTCCGGCTCCTCTTGTACACCCATAATTTCCCTTATTTCCTTATTTCGTATTTTATCCATTCTAGATTTTCCAGTTGATCTTCTTAAATCTTCCATTTCTGTACTTAAAGTTCTTTCCATTTCCCTGGTAGGAATTTGCCAGACTTCAGCACCATATGTTAAAATGCTCTGAATTATGGTTTGATATACTTGTAATTTTCTGTTTTTTTTTGTAATACTTTTGCTCCACCAAACAGAGTTTAAAGCATTTATTGCTTGTTTTGTTTGTGCGATTTTATTTTTAATTTCCACTGTGTTATCGCCTGAATGGTCTAATTTTGTTCCTAAATAAGTGCATTCAATACTAGGTTTTAGTTCTTCTCACTTGTTGTTTATATTTTCCTTTTCTTCTCCTATACACGTGAATGGAGATAACTGCATAACAATGAACTGCATGGAAAATATATATAATAAGATCAGTTAAACCTTGTAGACAGCGATGGATAGGACATATGACACCAACAGGGAATGGAAGAGACATGGAAACTTCTTGTAGGGTAACTAGGTAGGTGAAGAGTGAGGCTAGAGAATAACGTTAATCATGATTTATGGGAGTTAATTATATATGGAATGATGTGGTTGACACATGTGAGTATGAAGTCAGGAGCCGGCTTGTAGGAAGACAGTTTCGCCATGGAGTGTTTTCATGTTACAGACGAATGACACGGGCTACCATACTTCTGATTCCTTTGTTTGGAGTCCAGTTCCTGATAACGACACAGAGACCAGTTGATGATGACTGCGTTTATGAACAGTTGTATTATTATTTCTTCTACACCATGGATGGTCTACAGGGAGCTTTAGTTGCTTTACTCTACTGCTTCCTCAATAAAGAGGTAAGGATCTTATTCTATACTAAAGACTATCTACTGTAAACTGAGGTAATATCGAATGGTTGAAGAGACACTGTTGCCGTTTGCTACCTTCGCCTTCTTCTACATTCCACTGTTCGGTTATTATCCACCATTCGGCGTTACCCCGTTTTACCCTACGTGGTACTTTAATCCTGAAACAAGACGCACACTTTTATCAAATTTCAATTGCAAAACGTTATACTGAGTTTTATATATGTTACCCGTCCACCGCTGTGGTCACGAGGTAGCGTGCTGCCTTATCACGCAGCGGGCCCGGGTTCGATTTCCGGTCGGGACAGTTTTTCTGGGTGATGTTCTTATCGGGGTTTTTCCTCACCTGTGAGACAAACGTCAGGAAAACTTTAAGGCCCAAACGGTACCCGAAATCATATGGCCATCGCAATCATCATCATTCATATTCATCTTGGATTAAGCTTAGGATTAGAGACTCTCCTGGCGCACCACTATCATCATCACCCATCATATCATCGGGGCAATGTAACCCCGCCTTCCAGGCGTCCCAACCTCAGAAGTGGGTTACAAGAACGCCATGCCAGGAGAGAACACCAGGAATGTTGAAGGACAAAGTGGGGCATTTGCAAAAAAAAAAAATATATATATATACATACGCTACTCTGGATTTATGATATTTCGTGTTAACATAGTTTATGCCCCGAAAACTTGCCAAAATGCATGAAAGTATCTCTTTAAAATCTTGAATTATGTCAATAAAAATGTTTAATAAAAATATAATTTTATTGAGGTACCACTAATATGAAATAACTCGGCCGACTTTACTTCATTTCATTTCATTTCTTGTTGGGCTTGGCTTTCTACACAACTATTCTATTATTCTATTTTTTTTTCCAACTTCTAATTCCTATTCTGCTCAAACCCTGCTCCACTTCTTGAAAATATCTCTTCATCGGTCTTATTTTCATTCTCATTCCTATTATATTTTGAAATGGGAGATATCTTCAAGCTATATCTATTTCCATATTTATAAATTATTTCTTAATGAATTAACATATCTTACCAAATCCTCCCCACCTAGAACTTAATCGACTTCAGTTTTCGGTCACAATGTCCAAGAATCAGATTCATATGCAGGTCTATAAACGTGGGCTTACGAGGTGAACCACTTAACCCCATAAATATTACTTTTCCGAAATTTAAATTTTAAAGTTTAAAGATCTCTGTAGAATCAGTATAAAAGAAAATTCCTTTGTAATTATGTATGCATTACACATTAAAATGCTTATCTATTTTACATTTTATGAAACACACGCGTAACAGTGTGTTACATGTAAAATGAAGTTAGCTGGTTGTATAGCGAATTTCAGGTAATGTGGACCCTTCTGTTTGAGTGAGCCCTGTTAATATCTTCTTTAATTGGTGCTGCCCTTGAACAGAAAATATTTTAACTTCTTCCCCTCATCAACTTTGACGGGTTCAAGGCCAGTTTGTGTTATTCTTTGTGCGAACAAGGGCTTATTTGTGATATTTATGAAAATGACTACTTTAATAGTTTTTGAAGCTAAGAATCAATTCTTAATTTCTGCTATTGAATATTACAAATGTTGAAAAATCTCCTAAATATATTATGTAGATGCTGTTTTAATATACTGACGGGTTTGGTTTGATATTTTGTGACATGATGGCTGTATAAAATAATTAAACATAACAAAGGAATTCGGTTAATGTGGACGCTCCACGAGGACCTGAGTTCACTTTACACGAATTCGTATATTTTATCAATGAGGATGCTATCTGTAAAAACCATTCACTTAATTAATTTTATTTAATACTCTTGTAATTTTACTAAACCTAAAGACCGTCGCTTTCTGGAGTTGAATGACGTGTGAATGTTATAATCAACAACAATTTTTCAAAACATTAAATAAAAATCAACGCTTTTTAATTATGATCAGTCATAAATATTTTCAGATTAATCTGTGTCTGTCTGTATAAATTAATAGAGTAAATACACTTAAAAATAGACTAAAAGCTAAGGCGGACTCTGGAGTCCACTTTATCCGAATGTAGAGGTTAAAGTGGACCTTCCTTGTAATGCAAAAAAGTTTATAAGTTATGAAGATGTTTCCATATTTGAATAAAATAACAATGCTATTTCATAGGTACAACAGTAATGATAATCATTGTAATTAAACAAAATTCAAATTCCTTAATTAAAAGAGAAAAACTACAAATTCAAAACAGGGGTCCAACTTATCCGAAGTTCCTCTACATACAGGCTTCCACATCCATCCATAGTAATTCTACTCGAGGGGAGGTCTTTCACTATATTCATAGCATTTTCACGCTATGCTTTGCAGTTTTACTAGGGAATTTTATGTGTGGTAGCTTCCCGTTGTTTTTAATACCGATGAAGAATGATGATGATGATGATGATAATGATAAGGATGATGATGATGGCCGGATGATTTTCGGGGATCGTTGGGTCCTAAGAGTCCTGCCATTTGTCTTATAGGTGAAGAAAAAACCCGAAAGGAACCTCAACCAGGTGCCTGCCCCGACCGGGAATCGAACCCGGGCCCTCTGCGAGACCACAGCTGTGGACCATAAACAGTGAAATAAAAAAAAATCTAAATTGGTCGGGGTGAGTGCCTTGTTAATTTCAAATGGAATCACCCTACATGAAAACTAAAAATAGGAAAATAAAATAACATAATTAAAAAAATATTGGGAGCGACACATGGGAGCAAATAAGAGAAACTTGTATTGAGAATTACTACAACAATGTTAACATAGTGTATTTTATAGGGGAAATAGTGTTTACCCTTTACATATCTATGGGTGAATTAGTAAAATTATTTATCATCATCATCATCATCACTCCAGGGATTAGGCAATTGCCCGTTCCGACTTCATATTGCATCAGCCCAACGTCTTCTAGGTCTTCCAACATCACGCCTTCCTCTTGCTTGATAATTTCTGGCTAACAATGGATATCTCTCCTTACTCATTCCATCCATGTGATCAATCCATTTCTGTCTGTAATTCGTGACTTTATCCAATAAAGGCTGTACTTTCAATTCTTCTCTTATATCCTCATTTCTTATTCTATCAAGTCTTGTACATCCTTTTACTTGTCTTAGGAACCGCATCTCTGCCGTCTGTATTCTATCCCTCTGTCTTTTCACTGGAGCCCAAGTTTCACATCCATACAATATTGTGGGAACCGCCATAACATTATACATTTTTATCTTGGTTTCTTTTCTAATTTTATTTTTGAATGTTCTCTGTATTGTTCCACACACCGTCTGAAATTTATTTATTTTGGAGTCAATATCTCTTTCCACATTGTAGCCAACATCACAGCCCAAATATTTGAAACTAGACACCTGTTCTATACTTTGATTTTCTAAAATAATTTTGGTTCTCACTGGATCTCTTCCTCTAAAAGCCATGGTCTTCGTTTTCCTTACAGATAAAGTTATTTATGCACTGCTTAATAGATAATGTGTCTTGTAATTTGAGTTCTGAATTTACCAATGTTCTGATTACTGAGCTGTCGTTTAATTTCCATAATGGAGTTATGTAACCTTTGGGGCAAATTACTACTGAATCTTAAGCACAGGGTTAAATGAAATTTGTGTACAATTAAAATGTTATATGCATTTTGCCTGGTGGTGTAATTATGTGGATCAGATTTCTAATGATATTTATTTTTGTGATAATAGATCTTAAATATAGTTAAAAAGTTTGTTCTATGTTAGGGACATGGAATTCTGAATAGATAGCTTTAATAAATTAATGAGTCATTTTAACATCTTACCTCATATTTCATGTTTTTCAAACACGGTAACTATAGTTTTCAAATGATCTTGTCATTCATTTTCAACCGCCATTATGACTACCGGATATTCGTTGGAATCTCCCTCTATAACGTTGCCATCTGGTGTTGATTTGACGAACTTCGAGATATCGTTGCCATCTGGTGTTGATTCGATGAACTTCGAGATGAGGTCACGTTCATCCGGAATGTCGAAATTCATAGATTTAAATTTGTTCTTCTGTATAAATATTTTCTCCCAAACTGTCAAATCCAAAGGTTTTTCCAAATGTTTTAGAAGTTTAGCTTCTTTTTCAATTCTGTGACCTTCCAACAAACTATGTGCTGCAATAGCTGATTTTTCAATTTCACCATTTTTAATATTTCTAAAGTGTTCCTTTGTGCGAGTGTCCAAATTTCTTTTTGTTTTTCCTATGTATACTTTATTGCAATCTCGACAATCAATTTGATAAATTCCAGATTTTTTACTATCTGGTGTGTTCATTTTCTTATAGATAGCTTTGTTGGATAGTCCATGGGCCTACTTAAACAAATCTTAATAATATATTTCTGGAATAATATAACTGGTAATAGATTTGAAGGGTACAAGGAAATAACCATGAGAGTCACTTTTATTTTTGTAGAAATGTAGTTTGTGATGTTGGATTCTCCATGTAAATCACTATTATTCAGGTATGTGAATTAGTAAGATATTTTTGTCATGGGTTTATTTATCTCCAAAGTTTTGTTTTCAGATAAGAAAGTATGGATATTGTACAACTAAAATTGTGTTTTATAGGTCTAAATGAAAAAGTGACTTCTCTGGGTTTTCTTTATACCCTTCATTTGTATCATTCTAACCTACAATGACGTAACGAATTACTGGGAAATACCTGGAATGGGACAATTGATCATAAAGTTTTGAATTTATAGATGATGTATATATATATATTTTCGATTTTAAATGTTGGTTGACTATAATACCTGAATACTTTACTTGTGCGCATTTATCAACAGAAAGACAATTGCACTTACCAATCACAAATTACACTGGTCGACAAAAAAGAATTTTTTTCTTTTACAAGAATAAACATATGAGATTTTAGAAGTATTTTTCATCCTGAATTTAAATATAATTTCAGTTTTTTCCTATCAGGCAAGAGTTTTCTGTGATATTCATTTATACGTTTTATAATTTTTAATAAAATCAATCTAACTCTAACTCATTCTGACTTGCCTAGAAAGCGGTAGATAGTGAATTTCGGGCACATTTTGCATCTGTAACATCTCTCTTCTTGGTCCAACAGTAGTCAGTCAGAATATTAGAACTCCACTTGCCTTGGTACCTCTTTTCCATTGTGGAAATTTGCTGATGAAAACGCTCACCGTGCTCATCAGAGACAGCCCCAAGATTTTCCGGAAATAAGTCTAAGTGATATAAGTGAGAGTCCAAAAAGTGCATTTTTAAGGACATTTTGCATCCCATAGCTTTATAAGAATGTACATCAGCCACTATGTTACGATAAAACTGTGCCTGATGGAAAAATTCTGACTACATAGGTCTATCTGAATTCAGTATCAAAAAATGCACTAGATTCACTAATCAGATTTCTTTTGAAGAAAGCCTTGTCGACCAGTGTTATTATATACATTTGTCTTAGTAATGCTTATACTAAGATTTATTTGCCGATCTAGTTGATTCAAGCGATAGCGTTTTTGAGAGTTCCAAGTTTAAAACCAATTATCGACTACCTTAAGTATTTTTTTTGTCCTAGCAGTCAAGACGCATACTGAGAAGGAATTTCATTACTAAGTCCATTTAATCATATTCACTATTTCATAACACTATTAAAAATAATGACTATTCTGTGCCACCATGATGATTTTAGGTTGAGCTCAACTTCTCACTTCATATTAAGGCATTTCTCACTTTTATTTTCTTTGGGAAAAATCAACATATATATTTCTCTCAGGCAAATATTCGCATACTGCAACAATAAATTACGTGTTTTTCCGTTTTTTTATTGGAATTTATGTAGATGGCATAGAATTCTCAAAATAAATTACCGGTTGGGATTTTCTACTCACGATTCATGACCCAATAGAAACACACAACTTATTGGATACAGATAAAGTTCCTAGAAGCGATATGACCTTAAACGTTACAAGTCTATGAATAAGAAGAAAATGTAAATGTAGTCTGAACAAATTCCAATAACACATTTTTTTGCTGAATTTTTAAAATTAACTTAAATTTTAAAAATATTTAATCAGGCAGGAACTGCGTAATATAAGAGGTTTCCATATCAAGTCAAGGCCACTGATCGATTTTGCTGCTTTACGGAATGTACATTTCTTTTGTTAATCCTTAAATTGGAGAAAATTAATTTATGCCAACTTATTTAAACATGTCATATACGATATTACCTATTCCATGTTGTTGTACATTTTGACACAATTTTAAATAATTTCCGATTCATTTTTGAATTACTTTATTAAACTTTAAATAAATTAAACTACTGTATCTCATAGCATACATTGCTAATTTAAATTGTATATTAAACATTGCGATAAAGCAAACGTGGCGGCTGCACAGCGATTATAATTTCGGGTTTCTTGTGAAATCCCACTTCCAATGGTCGGATTTCCCTGGTCATTTTATTTAAATAGCATATATTAAGTTTCGTTGCGAAAAATTGAAATTTACAAGCGCAAGAATTTTAAATTTTCGTTTCAAGTGAAAATCTGCTCCTAATGGTCCGATTTAGCTGGTTAATTAACTCGATCTTACTTTATATATATATATAAAACAGGGTGAATTTTAATTACACCGACAAACTACAAGGACTGATTCCTGACTGGAAGTGGAGGAAACAATGTCCTATGAATAAGTGTCCATAAATGCATCCTTGCTACTGTGGATGACACTGACGAATGGCATTATTGTCTCGGCCCTGTTGCATTTCCTGCTAGATCACCGGACTTAAACCCCTGGATTTTTACCTCTGGGGGCACCTGAAAAGCGTTGTATATGCTGAATCAGTTCCTTGATGTGCTTACCCTTCAACAGCGTGTCCACGTCGCCTGTGACGCTATTTGAAGAGAGGCCGGAACATGCGAAAGAGTAAGGCAATCCATGATACGGCACGTCGCGACGTGTGAAAGCATGCATTGCATCCCATGGAGGCCACTTTGAACATCTCTTGTGACGTGGATGTGATTATGCTAAGTAATTTTTGCCGGGACGATTTGTTGTTGTTGCACGTACATCGTTAATTTGCGGACACATGTTTATAGGACCTTGTTTCATTCATTTTCAGTCAGGAATCAGGCCCTGGCGTTTCTTGGCGTAATTACAGATCACCCTATATATTGGTCATAGCATTTTCGGTGTCTACTAGATAGGATCGGTGAAAGTCTGTAAAAAAGTTATAAAACAATTTCTTGAGAACAACTTCAATAGCTTCACTCCTTACAAGACAAATTCTTCTGTTTAATTGTGTATAAGAATTTGTTAAATATCTCGTAGAAATTTGAAGAATATCGTCAATTCAATAGATTATGAGAAGAAACACTTTAACATTATCAATATTTGGCATTCCAGATGATTTTAAGACTGTGTGATTTGTTTCATAAGCTTGCAAATTGTTTTATGTCTTATTTGTAATTCCAGAGTATTTGTCAATATAAAATATTATTAACTTGAAATGTTTGTGTTTCAACCGCAGGTCCAGATTCAATTATACAAGACATATGCCATTTTGATGACCAGGTTTTATTCACTTCTTGGTAAGGAATACGTACAAAGACGTCGTCCTACCTGGAACTTCAGTGAACATCGTGTGACAGCCACCAGCATATTAAGTCCTGATGAAATACTATTTCGAGCAAGTGTATCATCGCAAAAAATGCCGGTAGGACTTCTTTCAGATCCAGCGCCATCTAAACCAAGGCTCAGCGTCACATTTTCCGAAAACGGTTACGTTTATGGGAACGTGAATGCCATCTTGAGTCAAAGAGAAGGTTTGCATACTCCAAGAAGTAGTGAATGTTCTGTAGCACGCTCATTTAAAGGCGACGATATGCCCAAGCGACAGTTTTATCCAAAACTTTCCAATCGTGACACAAATAAGCTTAGGAGATTTTCTTCAGTCGTTGAAGAGAACCATGAAGAAGCTACTGAAAGAAATAACATACACAAAGACGGTGAGTCGGAAAGGAGTGAAAGATCGAAGTCTCTACAAGAGAATCTGGGAAGATCTAACGAGACATTATTTCGCGATGGCAAATTATTAGAATTGACTGAAAATGGAGTAAATCTTGGGTTCTCCACATCATCAGAAGAGATTTCAAATGATGATACCTTGCATGATTATAGGAGAAGTAATGACAGTGGAAATTACTCGACCAGCGAAACACATGCCTGAAAGCTAAATATCTTAATAACTTTATTTTACCTTTAGACCTTACTGCCTGACCTTTTGATGGCATCTAACATTTTAAATAAAATATAAGAGCTCATTTCAAATTTGTATGGTATGTCACGCAGGAATTGCGTAAACCAAAGGAATATATTTGTGTTCACTATTTAACTCATGCCCAAACTCAATGACCAATCACGTTTCAATGAACTTTGTTTTACAACCAATGACAGTCATGTTTGACCTTGCTCTTTATCGATTTCTCTTTATCAGCTCGTGCTTTTGTGATAAAGAAAGTTCTTCCTTTTTTTAACATTCTGAACAGATCAGAAGATTATTTTTCTCCAACAAATACATTGAATATGGCAAATAATGAACAGATTCCTTGATTTTACTGAGTTGTTTACTAAATATATAAATTAATAACCTATAATGTTGTTTATAATATACAGGTTGATGTGTCTCATTATTTGTCCACTCTTTTTACAATATTGCGATCCTATTTGGCAATAAATAAGTTATAATCAAGTTGCAGTGAATTACATAACCTCACATTTCTGATTTGTTTACAAACATCGCCGTTTACATTAAATATATAAATATTTTAAAATAGGGGGCACGCCGTAGCGTAGTGGTTAAGGCACTGAGCTACAAGCCGGAGGGTCGAGGGTTCAAGTCCCGTTGGGGTCAGGATTTTTAAACTGACCCAAACCCTCTGGCGACACTATGGCCCTGGGGTCGACTCAGCCTTTAACGGAAATGAGTACCAGACGCTTGTTCTGGGGTAAAGGCGGCCGTCACGCAGGGCTGACAACCCGGCTGACATAAAGTGCCGATTGTCTAGAAAAAGTGGGAGCCTTAACCTCCTACTACCCCAAGGGCCTCCTGAGGCCTGTTGTGGGATCACTTTACTTACTGGAACTATATTTAAATAATGACTTCTGAGTAAACAGCTTAATTGTATTTGTTAAATTGTTCTAACAAATGCCACTTTTGATTTCCAGATCCTCTAGATAAATTGAAAATCACTCGTGGCATTACTTATGATAAGTAAATCGTTTGCACCAATTAACAAGTTTCATTAAAAAATGCACACATAGAACATTGAAAATAATCCCACAAAGATTTCAGCAATCAGGTTAATCCCCACTCTTGATGGTTCGATTTTGCTGATTAATGAAATCGATATTAATTTTCGTTGAATGCAATTTTGTTTGAGAGAAAATTAAGATGGCGGCCGTTAGAACGTTTTTTTTTTAAATTTCGGGTTTCAGGTAAATCCCCACTTCTTATGGATTTTGTACATTTTTGGAGAATACCTTCCTCGTTTTATTTCAATAGAATAAATCTAGTTTAGCTGAAAAATCTAAATTGGAGACCGCTAGAGAGAGTTTTTTTAAATTTTAGTTTCAGTTAACTTTCATACTTAATGATCTGATTTTGCTATTAAACGAACTCGACTTTTGTTTTCTTAATTAATTGCTGTATGCTGAGTTTGGTTCCGAAAAAATCTGCGTTAACAGACACATACGTAAGACACATATACCTAACTGTTATTCTCTTGATTATATGTATGGATGCAAAACATGGATTTTCTACTTTGAGGGAGGAGAAACGTTTACGAGCGTTTGAGAATAAAGTTCTTAGGAAAATGATTGGATTAAAGAGAGATGAACAGACAGGCGAATGGAGAAGACTCCTCAGTAGAGAGCTACATGATCTTTATAGGAAACCAGATATAATGAGAACAGTTAAGTCTCGTAGACTACGATGGGCAGGACATGTGGCACGAATGGTGAATGAAAGAGAGGCATGGAAACTTCTTATAAGAAAACTAGGGGGAAAGTACCCAACAGGTAGGCTAAGAGTAAGGTGCGGCAATAACATTAACCATAATTTGTGATTATACAGCTGATACTTGTAAAACAATAGCTCAGGATGGGAATGTATGGAGTGTTCATGTTCTGGTGGCTATGAACTATGGGATTGATATGTTTGTTCTGGTTATTTTCTTTATCTACTACCAAATACTAATAAAATTTGTAAAATATAAAACATCTTAAGATAAAAGTTAAAAATTAAAATGTACCTGTTGGCAGGTGCCGTCGTCCTCAACTTTGTTAAAATGGTGTATATAAAACGGCACCTGCCGACAGGTACATTTTAACTTTTATCTTATGACTATTCATCTCAATGGAATTTGATATGCATTTTATTAGTGTTGATAAAACATCTTTTCATGGGTCTAATCGCAATAGCGTCATTCCTTTGGAATTCTCTAACGATATAACCATTTACTACAGTATTATTGGATAATCATCGAAATAATTGGACATTGCTGTCAGAATTTTGTTATTCTTTTAAAAAAATAACAAATATATTAACATCTTTGCAATAGACAGTCCGTACCAGTACGTAAAGTTACTGAAACTGAAAACGTACGTTTGATGAATGGATTGCATGCAAATGAAGTAGAAATGCGAGGTAAAGTGTGCTATTTCAGTAAGGTTATTAAATACTGAAAATAAGAACTGAAAGTCGATAAATTCAAGATTTCTAGAATTAAAGACATAAATCACATTTCGATCTACGAAAAAAGGTACAAAGGGATTTTCAAAATTTTTGCTGATGGGATTCCCCTTAGTCGCCAAAATCTGTTGCACGTCAAAAGATAAATACGAGTATTGGTTGAATGCAGGCGAGTATGTCAACTAAAATAGCCTACACGAGTCTTTAGAAGAAATACTATTACTGCGGTAATCATTAATGGAAATTAGTGTCGTTGATACCGGAGATCTATATATTTTAATGTTATTATCCAGTGTCAATTTAGCATGCCTATTTAACTCATGCCCAAATGAAAGTCAACGACCAAATATATTTCAATGAATTTTGATTTACAACTAATCACAGTCGTTTCTAACCTCGATTTTAACACTTTCATTTTATCGCTTCCATTTTATCAAGTGGCTTTCAGATTGTATATACAATGCACGAATTTAAACAGATTCTGCTTGCGAGATATAATAGAAAAACGTTAGAAGCAATTGATTATACAAAAAAAAACACTGTTTGCACTTTCTTAAACGTATTATTTCCCAGGAATTAACTTTGCAGAAAAATATAATTGACATATTTACATCATAGCACATCAGAAATTAGTTAATATACGGTTTTATGTGTTTCACGTTTTCTCCACTATGGTGCATTCTTACAATATTGCGATTCTATTTGGAAATAAATATGATCTGGTTGCAGTGATGAACAAATAAAACACCACGTCACATTTGTTTTCAAACATCGCCGTTTACATTAAACATATACATATTTTAAAATAACTATATTTAAATAATGGTCTGTGAGTAAACAGCTTAATTTTATTCGTTAAATAGTTATAACAAATGCCACTCTTGATTTCCAAATTTTCTAGATAAATTCACTCGTGGCATTACTTATGATAAATAAGATAGTCATGTAATAAAGGTTTAATTAAAATTGTATTTATTTCATAAAAATTACGATATAAAATTAATTTTATTAACGACAAAAGTTTATTTATGCAAAACTATGCATTATAAATATGTTTATTATAATACAGTATTCGCCCTATACTAATCACACTTTTTAGACTTTTTTCAAAGTTCTCGCGCCTCTTCTGAAAAAACAATGTCGGCTTCTCTCCACAGACACGAGTCCCGAAAATAACTGATATGAAAGATTATAATGACTAGATCTAATACCTGTATGATTATTCTTAATGGATGTATTAGAATATAAAAATGTACTAAATTATTCATGAACTAATATTACGTTCTTCAACGATTCCTCCATTATTTTTCCCACTTTGTGTCGATAATTTAGATTATGTTATCAAAAGCTTCCTCATTTATAATTGATGTAAAAATGAAAATTGTATTAATACTTCACTTAGACAACTATCAGATGATTTTAAAACTTAGTTTTCGTATTGTATGCTTTAGAGACTAAAGTTTAGACAATTATGGAACTAGGTGTTTCAAATATTATCAGTTTAAATGAAGTAGACAATAATAAAAGACATAAACTTCATTTCAAATATTCCCATGACTCCTGAACAGTGTATTCCACTTAATAATATCACGATAGTGTATATATTAGAACACATTTTGTTCTAATAATGGTCCTGTCATGATAATGCATATTTATCCTACTAGCTTCGGTTTTAATTTCAAGTCCGTCGCCGTGGCGTAGTCGGTAGAGTCCCTACCTTCCACTCCGGCGACCCGGGTTCGATTCCCGGCGGGGTAGGGGATTTTAAATCTCCACCTTGGGTCTGGGTGTGTGTCCTGTCTTGTGGTTGTATGTGTGAATAAGGTAAAAAGGTTAACAAAGGTAAAACAAAAAGGAAGAACAATGTAAACGAAAGAAAAGGAGAAGGAAAAAAAATATAAAATGTAGAAAACATAGGACTTGATATTAAATTTAAAAAAATATTATGAAATTGATCCTACTTATTCAACCAGAATAAATTTCATTACTTAACGTTTTATAATTTTTACAAATAATAGGAACATGTGCCATAAAATTTCCATCAGTACGCTTAGGATTTATAGGTGAAATTGTTATGGTAAGGACGGTACAGAAACATCTATTAAAATAAACCATCCATCCATAGTAATTCTGCCCGAAGGCAGGTCCTACACTGCAATCATAGCATTTTCATGCTATGCTTGCACATTTACTAGGGAATTGTAGGTGTGGTAGCTTCCCGTTGCTTTCCACAAAAACAAACCATAAAGGGGAGAAAAATATGTTCTTTCTTTTATAGCCCATAACTTTTATTTCTTTTATAATTGAAAGTATACTAAAATAAAGTGCTAACTAAGTAACCCACTATCAAGTTACTTCATTGCCGCGCGGACGTAAGCTCTCTACAAAACCATATCCTGAGCTAATGTTTTTTTATCATCTTCTGTATGATCTACTTCCCACAAATCATGGTTAATGTTATTCTCATTCATGGTCTACCAACTGGTCCGTTTCCTCTGGTTTTCCTACAAGAATCTTCCATGCCCCTCTTTCATTCCCCATTCGTGCTACATGTTCTACCCATCGCAGTCTATGAGACTGTTTTTATTATATTAGGTTTCCTACGAAGATCATGTAGATCACTATTAAGTTACTTTTTTATTCGTCTGTCTGTTCGTCTCTTTTTGGTCCAAAAATTTCTTAAGAATTTTAATCTCAAATACTAGTAATTTGTTCTCCTCCCTGAAAGTAAGAATCCATGTTTCGCGTCCATAAAATATAATTGTGAGAATAACAATTTTACATATTTTTAGTGTAAGTTTTTTTGAGAGAAGTTGGCATGGCAAGAGTCCCTGTAATGCATAATATCATGCATTTTCAGAATTGAGAATTCGCTGTTTTTCCTCATCTGTGGTACGAATTGGGAACGAAACAGGTGTATGGATCTTCTTGTAGGAAAATCAGAGAGAAAACGCCCTGTTGGTAGACCAAGAATAAGGTGGGATAATAACATTAAACATGGTTTGACGGTAGTAGATTATACATGGGATGATTGAAAAACATTAGTTTAGGATAGTGATATATGTAGAGTTTATGTCCTCGCGGCCATGAACCTACTGGTTCGATAATGCCAGTGAGGTAGTTAGTTATAAAATAAATGTTAGGACCATTTAAGGCCCTAATAGTCCCCGAATAACATCTAGCCACCATAATAATCATATCATATTGACCTTATTTAGAATGATTGTATGAGTGAATAGTGTGTCTTGTCTTACATGTTCGTGTAGTCCCGGAGGTGCCTCTGGAAATTATCTTATTACTCATTCAAGGAGGCCTTCATATCTTTGTGTGTTAAAAAAAGAATGTATGTGATCAAAAGTTTAAAATTGTCTGTCGACATATTGTGTCCCTGTAAGACCCGGGTGACGAGGGACATGTAAAAGTACCTGCAAAGGGAAAGATTATACTAAGGGAAAGATTAAACTAAGGTAAAAAATAAAGCCAAATGTTTTTTATTAAGTAAATATGAAAGGAAATTTAAGACAACATGAAGAAGAGAAATATGACAGAAGCAGATACAAAAGATCGGGAAGTGTGGAAGAAAAAACATTATATATTTTGGTTGAGGATACCTGTGTAAATAACAGAAACAATCCTAAAAATATGTATATTAATGCTTTGAAGTATAAAATTGTTGTAAGTTGTGTTTTTTATATCACCCAAATACAAACATTGCATCATATCGACGGTAGGCAATGAAAACCTCGTAACTCCATCAGTCATTGAAAACCACATAACTCCAGTAGCCAGCACAGAAATATGCCCCAAGTTTGTCTTTCGACATTCCTGGTTTCTCTCCTGGCATGGCGTACTTGTAACCCACTTCTGAGGTTGGGGAGCCTGGAAGGCGGGGTTACGTTGCCCCGATGATATGATGGGTGATGATGATGATAATGGTGTGCCAGCAGAGTCCCTAATCCTAAGCTTAACGTAAGATAAATATGAATGATGATGATTGCGATGGCCATATGATTTCGGGGACCGTTTGGGCCTTAAGGTTTTCCTGACATTTGTCTTACAGACGAGGAAAAACCCTGATAAAAACCTCACCCAGAAAAACTGTCCCGACCTGGGATCGAACCCAGGCCCGCTGCGTGACAAGGCAGCACGCTACCCCGAGACCACAGCGGTGGACAGCACAGAAATATGTGATACATAACCTGATGAGAACACGGACTTCAAATTTATTAATAACTTGACTTGTATTCTGTAGTAAAATATGTGGAAACTATTGATTGTGGTATCAATTTTCATAATTATTTAAAACATTTATTTGTTTTTCCTGTAAAATGTACCAAAATGGAGTTACGAGGTTTTCATTGCCCACCATAGATATAATTGTTCCATGCTATTCCTGAATCCAAACTGTAAATGAAATAAAGGTTCCACCCTTTTGATAAATCCTGCTTGAAATTCTGAGACACGTTCATCTTCAGGATGGCAACATGAACGTGATACGCAACAAGTAATTTAGTTTCAGAAACGAAAGTGAACCTAGAGAAAAAAAGTCAGCTAATTTTTTATTCACTTGTATTTAAATTCCAATCTGAATAAAACTCAGCGGTGACTTGAAAACAGAATATCTACAATCACTGCTACCGATTCCAGTTGAATTAAAAAGGCGAACATGTTTCCTTGTTGCAGATGTGTTATATTTAAAATTAGTCCAGTCCTGTGTTCACTGAAAGCATGTTCACAGTAAGCTGACGAGAAATTAATTAAATATTTTAAGTATGTATATACCCAATAATATGTCCTACATGGTGACACGGATGCTCGCTTGCGGGAATTTCTTAACCAAGCAAATTAGTTACGCTTATGTCAACGAGTGACATATGCTTAGCACATCGCCTCAATGAGATATATAAACGGAATTAAGGTATTATTTGCATGGATCAAGGTCGGTTAAATTTTTCACAGATACTTTTTATTCAAGCTTGAGGTTCTTTTACGAGTCTGAAAATCCTCAGAATCGAGACCCACGGCGTAAAGCGCCTCCCGGAGGACTTATCCCTTGGATTTTGCCACCCAAAAATCCATTGACTTGGCGGGTTTGAACGCGCGACTCTCGGGACCAGAGGCGAGGAACTTAACCACCAGACCCAAAAATGCAACATTTTCTATATCTATTTATAATGGTTAACCCAATGTTGAGTCATATCCTTTCCTTTGTTAGAAGTTGCTAGATCGAGTTAATTTAGTTAACGTATTTGTTCATAGATGTCAAGAATGGCATGCGGTCAACATTCCGATTCAATGAGACATCTAGGAGGCAACTGAGATAATATTAGGATATTGAAATCGATACATTTGCTTACAGGCCTTTTTATTCAGGCTTAAGGATTTTTTACGAGCCTGAAAATCTTCAGACTCCGGACCCACGGGTTAAAATCCCTCCCTCAGGACTTGCTCCTTGGATTTTTCCATCCTAAAAAAAAATCCATCGACCCAGCAGGGTTTGAACCCGCGAATCTCTCTCTCTATATGAAATAATTAAAAAAAGAACACAAAAGGATCAGAAAAGTCGGATTATGTATTGATAACACTGGTCAACATGATTTTTGTCTCATGAGTACCAATAGTGGTACTTAATGCAGTTTTTTTATCGTGTTTTCAAATATGTATTCGGAATTTCTCCATCACCCACAATTTTTTTATTTCAATTTAAATTAATGGATTTAAATAATTATTTTTTTAATAAACGTTTTTTCGTCCATTTGTCAATTGTAAAATAAAACAAAATGAGCTAACTCAGGATATTTCTGCTGTGGAAAAGAGATATCAAAGGCAGATGGAGTCCTAATATGCTGGCCGATTATTGTTGGACCATCAAGAGAGATGCTTCACAGGCGAAATATAGCAGAAAATCATCATTTCTTACTTTCAAGGCGAGTCCGAATGTTCGAATATTGTGTAGTTACGAATGTAGAAAATATTAACGTGTTTGAAATTATAAATTCCTGTCTCTCGCAAACCTTGCGTGATGGAGAAAAACCGATAACATATTTGAATTCAGGAAAACAAATACTATCAGAATCACACTTTTATTTTTCTGAGACAAAAAAAAATCCTTTTTGTTGCTCAGTGTAATTGGTAAAAATAGCTAAAATTTACAAAAAAGATGATATAAAATTGCCCCTTCTTAATTTCAGACAATATCTCACTCATTAGTTTATTTCAAAGAACTCTAATTGGTCACACATAAAAGTGTGCACCTAAAAATTCTAAGCCTAGTCATCAGACAGTTTCTTTTAAACAACTTTTTGTAAAAAATTATATTAAAATAAAATTGTATTTTTAATTTTCCTTAGAAGAACAAAAGGCTGCACGAGAATAGATCGGTTAAAGAATGAATGATATAAGAACAGAGTTAAATATATATCCATTAAATGATAAAATCATCAAAGAATATAGAGAAAAAATAGTTTAGGCATGTAGAAAGAATGAACGTAACAATATTACCAAAAGCAGCATTTAACTACAAGCCAAGAGGTTCAAGGAATGTAGGAAGGTCAGTGAAAAATGGACAGAACAACTGTGAGGCATTTTGCCTAACCCGTGAAGTGAAGAAGAAGAAGTAGAAGAAGATGAAGAAGAAGAATAAGAAGAAGAATCACGTAATAGAAGTATATGGCGGGAACGTGGCATGTTGAAAATTATCTGTAACACGACATGTAACCGAAGTTAACCGAAACGCATCGATATTGTTAGTTCTTTATTCTGAATGGATGAGCAGACTGTCCTGGTCACCGCGACCTGAAAAATCTATTGCGCTAACCCAGTATTATGGAATGAAAATATATTTCACTGTCGTATATAAATCATAACCCATCTTCCAGGCACGACACGCCAGGGTTCTATTCCCATGACCCATGTCCGCGAAGAGGGACTACTACCTTCCCGTTGACCCCTTCTAACCTTTTTATTTTTCAGGCTCGGAATCATGAGGCGGCAACCTAATAGGCCCACACAAAATCCCCGCAACCAGATATTTTCGAGATCTATATTCGGGAAACGGGAGAATCCCGAAAAAACCCGAAAAAATCCAGGTGTGGTCCATCACCAATACCCTTCGGAACTGTCAGGATTCGAACCTAAGACCCCAGTAGGGGCAGCCACGCGTCTACTCAGATATATTTTAGTATCGATATAGTTAGTAGGCTAACTTATTTTACGCTACATGGTTCATATACTATCATTTCCGATAGAATAGCTAATATTTGTTTCTAATCTTTCACCTAGTAAAACGAGTGAGCTTCATGACTTATTAATTTACTACCACATAATCGAATGTTCTAATGTTAATTATTGGCAAAATTACTTTTGATTTCTAAGTTTTAATTAGATACCTTGCGATTTATTATTCTAAGATTTTTTATATTATTTTTATATTAGTGATGTGTCCACCGCTGTGGTCTCGAAGTAGCGTGCTGCCTTATCACGCAGCGGGCCCGGGTTCGATCCCCGGTCGGGACAGTTTCCTGGGTGTGGTTTTTATCGGGGTTTTTCCTCACCTGTAAGACAAATGTCAGGAAACTTTAAGACCCAAACGGTCCCCGAACATCATCCGGCCATCGTAATCATCATCATTCATATTCATCTTAAATTAAGCTTAGGATTAAGGATTCTCCTGGCGCAACACTATCATTATAATCACCCATCATATCATCAAGGGAATGTAATCCCGCTTTCCAGGCGCCTCAATCTCAGAAGTGGGTTACAATTACGCCAATAGCAGGACAGAATACCAGAAATGTCTAAAAGGACAACCTGGGGCATTAAATAAAATATTAATGATGTAAATGAGATATGTTGAATTGAGGACCCGTAAACCACATATGACCTTTGTTTATTTTTTTGGCTACTCCTGCTTCCTCGCAAAATTACAGCTACAAACAAGAATTCGCCCTAATTATAAGAATATATAATTTTAAGAATAGCAAGGACCATATATCATGGGTTGGTCCGCGAGAGCTTTGTTAATGAAACGGAAAGAGTCGCAGCCCAAGTGAGTGATATACCTGAAGTAAATAAATATTTTCGATGCTGACAAGTGCTAACGATCCGTATTTAGGGTCCGAGAAATTCTAGTCATTTCCAACTAATGATATACCTGTATATGTTTGAACACAATGTTTTACTCTCACTTTGACCTACTTAAACATGCAAAATATGACATTAGAAACGACAAAGGACATTAATTTTCGGTTAAAAACTTGAACAAAAACATTTTAGACATTTTACTTCACCTTCAATGTACAAGCATGTAAAGTGGTTTAAAATATTTATCTCAAAGAGATGGACCTTGTTTACGTTCAACGTATATTATTAGATTTCATTGCCTGACATCACTACTTCAGCTGTATTTATTACCATTTCTATGTAGATCAAGGTCCTTTCTATTATGCCAGTTTTACTGCTACACAGACGACCAGTCTCGTGATCTTGCAGTTAGAGCTTCTGGCTGCAGTTCATGGGATCCTGGGTTTGAATCATGGACAGACCACAGGTTTTTTCTTAAAGGGGATTATTCTTGTGGTTGACCATGGTATAGAGTTTAGGTTAAGTTGGGTTTATGGATTGTCCTGGCGCTTTATTATCATTGTTCATCTATCATACACCGTGTTCCATTCAAACCACCCGCATTTTAATTAATCATAACTCTCAAAGTGTACGGAATTATGAAATGAGGTTGGTATTAAAAGAAAGAGAAACTCGAAGAATTTTTGTTTCATTGCTGCAGTTAATTCATCTGTCGCATGTTGGACAATAATGGCATAAAACAAAATGGCGACTCCTCAGCAACGAGCACAAACTGTTTTCTGGTTTGCAGAGACGAAGTCAATAGTTACAGTGCAAATAAAATTACCGGAGAGAATATGGAGGAAATGCACCTGATGGGAAGTCCATTAAGGCATAGATTGAGAAGTTTCTGGCGACTGGAAGCGTTACAAAATAACCAGGTATTTCAGAAGAAGAGATTGAGGAAATTAGAGCTGCATTTAAGTGAAGCCCACAACAATCAATTCGCCGAGCTTCCCGGGAGTTCAATGGACATGTTGGACAGAACGTGGCACGAAATCGAATTCAGACTTGATATTGTTGGTGTTACCAATGGTGAATCTATAGAGGTGTTTTATTGAATGCCAATTGTGACAATGAAAATTCTTTGAGTTTCTGTTTCGTTTAATACCGGCCTCATTTCATAATTCCGCATACTTCGTTAGTTATGATTAATTTAAATGTGAGAGGTCTGAACGGGACACCCTGTATATCATCGGGAAAATGTAAGTGTGCGTTACGGGCACCCCAATCTAAGAAGCGGGTTACAATTCCACCAAGACAAGAGAGAATACCAGAATATATAGAGAGAGCTTGGTGGCATAAAGAAAATAATAATAATAATAAGAAGAAGAAGAAACTGTTACACAGACTGATTGTTTTATGACCAACTCTTATGCAGATAAAAAAACATTTTTTAAACATAAAATCTACTTTTTTGAACATTTTAAAAATAATTCTTCATTAAAAAACGTTCAAAAGCCTTTGATCATAAACTATTAATTAGCTAAATGCTAAGAATAATTGCTGAAATAATTATAGCTAATTGTAATACTGACTCGAAGACCTAATTTGCCCAATGATCTTCTTCGTGGGACTGGAAGGGTTGGGCCTTTGTTGACGCTACAATCGCTGCATCCTCTTCAGGCTGGTATATTTTGGGAATCTATTATTTTTTTAAGATCTCAAGTTTATCTGCTCTTCGTTCGCCCAAACCTCAGGAATGGGTTATAAGTCCGTCAGTGCCAGGGAAGATAACCAGATATTTCGTAAGAAACCTGGTTGCAATGGATAAAAATTATCATCATTATTAACAATTATAAATTAAGGTAAATATTATATGCATGAATTCGTAAGCACGTTAACAATTCCATCACCCAGGCTGCCATTTCAGTTTATTAGTGTGGTAGGTACATTTTATGTGTTTTATATAAGTAGTAAATTTTCATGGTTGACCTTAATTATCTTAAACAAATTAAAACTGAATTAAATTGCACGTGAACCCTGAAATATGTACAATATATTATCAGAGAGACTTGATGATGCTTTGAATCACGCATCCTTTGTTCGCCAAATATTGTCAGGTAAGTAATTTATTCTTTTTAGAATCACAAAGGAAAGATAATTATATTGTAATAATACTGAATCACGTAATTGTTAGATATGTTATATACTCGTACTAGGGAAAAAATGTTAGCAAGGTCTCCACACTGGAACATTTGATCATTTTGACAAGTAAATTATGTTTCTAAACGGAAGGTATTGCAACGAGAAGGACAAGGTTTTATTTAGTTATAGCCGTGAAGAAAGGGCACTAGTTCTAAACTTGTTACAAATCTTTGACATTATCTGATTATTGAAATATTAGCTTATTAGAAGAACTTTTTACTTAATTACGTTCGTATATATTGATTTTTTTAGTATGAAAGGTACAGAAAAAAAAGAGGTAAGTCAGTTTTCCTTGAAACCTAGAAAATGCACTTTTAGTTGGACAACATACATACTTCCTTACCTGTATGCCAAATGTTGGAGGTAAAATATACCCATCAATAAAGTGCATATTTTACTGCTTCATTATTCTAAATAAGTGTTTTCCATGGAGAATCTAATGACACCTCATACTCCATTTCGTCAAAAAAAGTGACTTAGGCCTACCTGTTTTTCCCTATATCCTTCAAACGTTTATAAAGTTTTCTATGCAATCCATTATCATGTAAGGTACATATAAAATTTTATTTTCTTCTTCTATAAATTTGGCATTAATTGTGGCAGTAGATATGAAATTAATCAGGATACTAAAATACACTTGAAAAAATCATGAAAAAAATACAGAAATGTAATCAGAACTTAAAGTTGAACCCATTATCGGTAAAACGTAAAATTTCACAAGCAATGGAAAATACACTTTGGAAGAATAACTAATGAAAGACTGTTCAATTAATATGAAAATACCACTCAGTTAGAAAACGAAGCCAAGGATGGATAACGACACAAGAACAAGCCACTAGCTCTTTATTCTTGACTGCTTTTTGATGATCATGAATTGTAAGTAATACAAAATTAAATAGTCGCTAAAACAAGGGTGTAATCCTAAGTTTTTTTAAATTATATTTTTACATTCTAAAATGTCCCACATGTCATTACCATATGGAATGAAAATCTCAACTTGGGGGAATACGTTTGGGTGACTATTCAATTAAAAAAGAGTTAGGGATCATATTTAATAAATTGGCATATGTAGAGAAATAAGCGTAAATAAATTTGCTGATTAGTTAAATGATTCCCGACAGGAAATATCGTTAACCCCACGCGAGGATATGCGGGTGTAGATTAGACTAAACTATATTTAACAAAGAATAGAGTTAAGATAATTATTGCTCAATGTGTTATAGTGCATGGAGCTGAAGGGTGGAGTGTAAAATAGAGATTAAGGAAGAACATCGTCTACTTGTTCTCAAAACATCCACATCGGTTGCCATTTACATTTTTCTTTGCTAAAACGTATATTTATTCACATAATTAAGGGGGAAATACTACATGTATTGGGAACTGAACCTAAGGTCTCCAGTTTTTCCCACTAACGCTTTACCATCGAGCTACATCCGCACATCCCGGAAGAAGCAGTTTAGTTATTTATCCATTGTCTGCTGACGGCTTATCTGAAACATTAATTTCTATATAAGGTTCGTAATTGCTGTCGTTCCAGCAAAGCTCTATCATAATGGCTTCTTGAAATAGAAGAACTCCCATAATAAAGTCTTGTGAACACAAGTTTCACTATTTATGGCGGACACGGGGATTAAAGAGAGAGGAATTTGTGCTTGCTCAATGGTAGAGCCACAGCGCTTAAATATGGAGATCTGGATTAAGATTCCGGCTCAGGTGCAATATATAAATATATATATTTTTTCCGAATTTATTCCTAATTTTTTCATATTTATAAATGCTTTAACATCTGTAGTCAAATTTCGATTAGGATCTTTATGTGTACTCAGTAGGGTGCGTGGTTTTATTATGTTTGCGTATGTTTTCTGAAGATTTGATTGATGTTATGGGTTGAAGAAACGGTTAATCAAATTCCAATTCAGAAATCCTTTGATGATTGCGGAAAACCAAGAGAAAAAGCATTAGTCACATTAGTCAGATTAGTCGGTACCTGAGGTTTGAATGGGACTTCCCGAATATGAGATTCAGAGCTCCAGATACTGCTCCAGACAAATTGTTGGGTAAAAATAAATTGTTCGAATATTATTTTCCATGAAGATCCAGATTTTAATACGAAGATATTTAAATATAAAGTAGTGGAAATAAATGATTATCTATAAATTAAATAATAAATACCTCACATTGAGTAAAAATTAACTTATAACCCATCGAGTTCATTATAAATAAAATAGGACTTATTCTCAATGTGATTTTCACTAAATTGATTATTATGGGATAAATTCCATTCAGTAATCACTAATAGGACGAACGGAGATATGTCTTCTACTACTACTACTACTACTACTACTACTACTACTACTACTACTACTACTACTATTGGTGGCAATGTCCAGCATCACCCATTGCGCTGCATACTGGAACCAGTTGAGGCTCCTTGGCAGCAAATCAATAATGTTTATCGTTAGAGGGTTTAGTGTCTTAACTCTTGCATGTTTAACGGCGTTGGTGTTTAGCCGTGTAACGGAGTGTATTAGAATGAAGAGAGGTATAACCTCCCTGGAGCAGGGTGTCATAAACCACACTACCGACAAGCAGAGAGTCCGAAAGTCGACAGCGCGGAAGGAGCCACACTACTGTAATTTGGCCACAACACTCACTTCATAGGGCTGGGTCCGTGATTTCGAGGGTCTGATAAATATGTTTCGGCGCACAGCATGTCGCTAAAGCATATGTCCTATATTGTGCACAATTGGAATATCCTATATTGTGCACAATTGGATTGGATTGGATTGGAATGATTTATGATATAATGATACATGTTAATGACCTGGTGATCATTTCTATGCTCGTTTTTTATTGGTTCAAAAAGTTTCCTAAGCACTTTTTTCTCGAACACTCTATTCATTCTTCCTATTTTAAATTATCAGTGTTTCACATCTATATAAGAAAATTAGAAGAATCTACGTTCAACATATTTTTCAAACTATTACACTAGTCAACAGTGGTTTTGTTGCCCTTGATATAAGATTAATTCCGATATATTTATGCTCACAATTCATTAAACTATCAACAATTTTGGAAGATTTGCTCTGGTTTTTTTTTAATCTTTATTTTCATTTTAATTACTTCCTTACCTACTGGCACTATCGAACCCGTAGGTTCATGGCCGCGCGCACATAAGCTCTCCATATATCCCTATCCTGAGCTAATTCTTTCCAATCATTCCCCGTATAATCTATTTTCCTCAAATCATAGTTAATGTTATTCTTATTTTCATTTTACACTATAAAAATCGGAAAATATGAAAAAAATATAACATACATATTTATAATGTCAATTGTTTTTTGAAAAATTGGTAAGCACTGACGTAAATAGAAAGAAAAATATTGAAAACCCATGTTATACTTCAATGAAATGCCTTTTATAAGATTTTCTTCTATAATTTTTTAGGGGACAATCTGTTTTTAAAGACCAGCAGTAATTTGCCATCATGTGACGGTCCCATCCACCCTGATACCTTTACTCCATTACTTTTAGATCCTAGTGAAAGCGCACTCTCTATTCGTCGCTATAATTTCCTAAATTATCCGGAAATCTATCCAGGTGACTGTGGAGAAAGAGTAACTTTATACTCATATTTGTTGCCAGAATCTTGGAGCTTACCAACATGTTTTGTACAATTTCTTTATAATTTGGTGCTTTTTAGTTATCTATGAAATTTTCTACTACCAATACAAAACCCTTCCAAGCTTCACTTTCCGGTAGAGTCATAACTTTGATAAAATTTGCATCTTTCATCAATTGCCGAATTTGAGGACCATCAAATATTCCGCCTTTTAACTTTTACATACTGAGCTTAGGAAATTTTCTACAAATGTATTTGAAACATTCTCCTTCCTTGTCCAACGCTTTGACGAATTGTTTTATCATATCCAGATGCACGTCGTGAGTACTTTAATTTTGTCAAATAACTGAGATCACGGAGTGAGGGGTCTGAGAGTGGGGATCACGTGATGTTTGTATACGCGAAAAAAAAATGCGCAGAAATTAAATGATGACTGGAAACATAAATGTTATTAGTAACAAGCCGTTTACAGTTAATATATGATACTCAAAAATCATAAAAACTAGAGCACATTCAGCACTTTCATGAATATATTCGTAAAATGTGCACTTGAAAATATAGAAATTCGCTGAGATATTCAGGGCAACAATTTTTTTTTTGTAGAGCTGTGTTATTCTTTGAGAGAAGATGGGGTGACAAGAGTCTCTTCAAAGAACAATAATATGTGTTGTTAGTATTGGATCTAAGTTTAATTTCTTTCTGCATCTCATTCCTTTTCGTAATTAACTAATTTAATATGGTTGCTAGATATTTGAATTTCGCCATTCTCCTCATTAATTGTGAAGTGCCCATTCCGATTTAGTATGTTATACTAAATTAAATTAATTTTTATATTTTGTGTAAATACACCTTTGAATTATAATTAAATGTTAATTCTGTTATTATGTAATAAATAAATGATGAAACGTACAAATAAAAACTGTGTTTTAATTAAGTCAGATACAACATGTAATGTTGGATATACTTACTATAAGCTTCATTAATGATGAGGTAAAGTTGTCTTGGCCAATGTACTAAACGCTTTAGTTCAATGCGATCGACTTGAACTTCGAAACGAGGTATAAATCAAGGTCGATATCAAGGCGCAACTTAATCCCGCTTATATACAATAAATGCTGTTCGCGGGCTCATTTGCTCGTTGTGTGTTGATCATAACAGTGCTAAAAATGGTGGTCCTTCAGTAAGTGTTGTGGGCAAAATGTATCTACTGTACGTTCTTCTAATAACGATGATTTTAAAATATAGTCTACAAAATCAATATACTATAGAGCATTGTACATTATTTTGTATTAGTTCGTATATTAGTTACTTAGTAAAATTTTCTTTTAAATTTCAAATAGTTTTACTGTTTTATGCCCAGAGTGAATTAGAGTGAACATTAATAAAAATTCGTTTCTCTTTCTTCTCATTTAAGTTCATTGTTAAATATCGATTTTCTCTTAAATATAATTAAAATTTCATCAGTTATTGCTAATACTGCTATTAAATACCCCAATTCCATTCATGGGCAGATAATCTTTGAGGGCCTACAAGGTTCAATTTTTTATTTTAAAAAACTTCAAAAAGTGTTTTGAAGAATCAATTTTTACATGTAAACAGAGAATTTTATAAAGAAAGAGAGACTTTGTCTTGAAAGGGTTAAGATTTTCAAAATTTTCTAGAGGAAGAATACCGAGTATAAATCAATTAAATCTGAGACTATCTTGTTGTAGACGAATTTCAGATAAAAATGTAAGATTTGAAACCTAGGGTCTCAGGGAAAAAGTTATTAGTTGTTAAAATGGTTTACATATTTAACAATCATAATTCAAAATTAAAATATAAAATTACGAAATATTTACCTAAGAGATCCATCTCCTCAACTTTATTAGTTATTTATCTGTAAACTTTATCATTACTTTATAACTTTTATAACTTTATTAGTTATTTATCTGTAAACTGTATCATTACTTTATAACTTTATTAGTTATTTATCTGTAAACTTTATCAATACTTTACAACTTTTATAACTTTATTAGTTATTCATCTGTAAACTTTATCATTACCTTATAACTTTTATAACTTTATTAGTTATTTATCTGTAAACTTTATCATTACTTTATAACTTTTATAACTTTATTAGATATTTATCTGTAAACTGTATCATTACTTTACAACTTTTATAACTTTATTAGTTATTTATCTGTAAACTTTATCATTACTTTATAACTTTATTAGTTATTTATCTGTAAACTTTATCATTACTTTATAACTTTTATAACTTTATTAGTTATTTATCTGTAAACTGTATCATTACTTTTTAACTTTTATAACTTTATTAGTTATTTATCTGTAAACTTTATCATTACTTTGTAACTTTATTAGTTATTTAACTGTAAACTTTATCATTACTTTATAACTTTATTAGTTATTTATCTGTAAACTTTATCATTACTTTATAACTTTATTAGTTATTTATCTGTAAACTTTATCATTACTTTATAACTTTATTAGTTATTTATCTGTAAACTGTATCATTACTTTATAACTTTTATAACTTTATTAGTTATTTATCTGTAAACTTTATCATTACTTTATAACTTTATTAGTTATTTATCTGTAAACTTTATCATTACTTTATAACTTTTATAACTTTATTAGTTATTTATCTGTAAACTGTATCATTACTTTATAACTTTTATAACGTTATTAGTTATTTATCTGTAAACTTTATCATTACTTTATAACTTTATTAGTTATTTATCTGTAAACTTTATCATTACTTTATAACTTTCATAACTTTATTAGTTATTTATCTGTAAACTTTATCATTACTTTATAACTTTCATAACTTTATTAGTTATTTATCTGTAAACTTTATCATTACTTTATAACTTTATTAATTATTTATCTGTAAACTGTATCATTACTTTATAACTTTTATAACTTTATTAGTTATTTATCTGTAAACTTTATCATTACTTTATAACTTTATTAGTTATTTATCTGTAAACTTTATCATTACTTTATAACTTTTATAACTTTATTAGTTATTTATCTGTAAACTGTATCATTACTTTATAACTTTTATAACTTTATTAGTTATTTATCTGTAAACTTTATCATTACTTTATAACTTTATTATTTATTTATCTGTAAACTTTATCATTACTTTGTAACTTTTATAACTTTATTAGTTATTTATCTGTAAACTGTATCATTACTTTATAACTTTTATAACTTTATTAGTTATTTATCTGTAAACTTTATCATTACTTTATAACTTTATTAGTTATTTATCTGTAAACTTTATCATTACTTTATAACTTTATTAGTTATTTATCTGTAAACTTTATCATTACTTTATAACTTTTATAACTTTATTAGTTATTTATCTGTAAACTTTATCATTACTTTATAACTATATTAGTTATTTATCTGTAAACTGTATCATTACTTTATAACTTTTATAACTTTATTAGTTATTTATCTGTAAACTTTATCATTACTTTATAACTTTATTAGTTATTTATCTGTAAACTTTATCATTACTTTACAACTTATATAACTTTATTAGTTATTTATCTGTAAACGTTATCATTAATTTATAACTTTTATAACTTTATTAGTTATTTATCTGTAAACTTTATCATTACTTTATAACTTTCATAACTTTATTAGTTATTTATCTGTAAAATTTATCAATACTTTATAACTTTTACAACTTTATTAGTTATTTATCTGTAAACATTTTCAAGAATCTTATTAATGTTGATTGAACATAATTCAGTACTAAAACTAGATAAGGGTATAAGATGGAGTGGGATAACTTCAGATTTTAATTAGGGATTTGAAGAAATACAACTATTAAGATCTAATAACTATATTTTCAAAAGTTATAATTACTCATTATTTTCAGATAATTTCACAGATTCTGAAAAACTAAAATATTGAAATATGACTGATTATAATTTTTGGTAATAGTTGGATTTCATCCAATCCATAATTAAAACCCGAAACCATATTTTATCCCTTGATACTTTATTTCATTATAACACACATTGTAGTATCAGATCTAAAGAATTTCAGCAAATGATAATCCCGATAAATTTTTATCTGATTCCAGTTTTTATTTTGCTTCAAAGACGATCTAAACTCACTTAAAACGGAAATTCTATAAATGGAAGTACACATCATTGTAAATTAATTTTAGAATAGATAACAAATACAATTACTATTAAAGTTATAAGCTCTTATAGTTGAGTTTAAAACACAACATAATTACAGTAGTAGTTAGGTCTACCACTCTGGTCTCTGGGTAGCGTCGTTGCCTCGTACGCAGAGGGCCCTGGTTTGATCACGGGACAAGTTTCCTGGGTGATGTTTTTTCGGGGTTTTTCGTTACCTGTAAGATAAGACCAGGACACTATAAGGCCAAAACGGTCCCCGAACATCATCAGACATCATCATAGTTACATTCGTCATCTTGAGTGTAAATGTGTGTGAATGTTGTGTTTCGTCTTCATGTTGTGTTATCACGGAGGAGGCCCTGATATTGAACTGATCACTCATTCGGAGAGGCTATTCATGCGAGGTGTGATAAAAAATATGTGTGTGATCCATAGTTTAAATTCCCTCTCTCGACAAGTCCTGCCAGTCTAAGGCCCGGGTGGCGTGTGGTATGTAAAAGGTACCTACAATGTGAGAGATAAAACTGTGTTAATGGATGAACAAAGTGGAGAGAAGTGATTAGACAATATTTTTTATACAATTCATGCTGTTTTAAATGGTTGTACAGATTGTAAAGACACTATTTCTAAGCGCTTTATTCCCATAAAAATGAATCAGAATGATGAGAATATAACATAATTGTGTTTTGTTCCATAAAAGTGTAAATTCCCACGATATTTTATGAGAGATAATCTCAAACGATTGAACCTAAAATAAGGTTGCTGTGTTAGAGTCTTATAACCGAATCCATCTTTACTAATCTAATCAATACTAATAAAATTCATATCAAATTCCGTTGAGGTGAATAGTCATAACATAAGAACTTAAAATATGTACTTTTGCAAGGTGCCGTCGTCCTCAACTGTGTTAAAATATTATATTTAAAATGTTATCTGGAGGCCTATCGCAAGTTAACTCTCATCATCGGCAGGATAAGTATCTGCTACTAGTTGTTGTTTACGACGATTTATACTCAAAGTGACTGTAGTAGCAACTCTACTACAGTCACGTTGAGTTTACATCGTTCTAAACAACAACAACAACTAGTAGTAGATACTAATCCTGCTGATGATGGAAGTTAACTTCCGAAAGGCCTCCATATAACATTTTAAATATAATATTTAAACACAGTTGACGACGACGGCACCTGCCAAAATGTACATATTTAAAGTTTTTATCTTATGATCTAATATAATCTCAAATTGTTTTTCTACAAATCCCCTTTAACCAGGTATTTTTTTTAGGTTTATTTAACTAACATCCCGTTATTTATCTTATCAGGCAAGGGAAATCCACACTTGTCGGTCCATGGATGTTTTATTAGAGGTTTTAAAGTCGTTCACATTTTTTATACTCATAATCTAGTATTAAAACTAAATATTCATTCGATTCCATAGTAATTCTGTCCGAGAGCAGGTCTTTCACTGCAATCATAGCATTTTCATGCTATGCTTTGCAGCTTTACTAGGGAATTACAGGTGTCATAGTTTCCCGTTGCTTTCCACACCGGTGAAGGATGATGATGATAATGATACTGATGATGATGGCCGGATGATTTTCGGGGACCGTTGAGCCCTAAGCTTCCTGACATTTGTCTTACAGTCGAGAAAAAAAACCCGAAAACCCTCACTCAGGAGCCTGTCCTGACCGGGAATCGAACCCGGGCCCGCTGCTTGACAAGGCAGCACGCTACCTCGAGACCACAGCGGTGGACATAGAATTAAATATAAGTATACATTAAAGCAGTTGATTGCCATAAATGGATTAATAAGTCTAGGCTAGTCTACTAGGTATAATCAGCTTACAAAATGTATTAAAATTCATGTTTGAACTTTGAAACAGTTTCTCAGATCTTGGCAAACTAAATCTATGTTTCCTCCTTTCAACGCAACGTTTGCAGACTTGGTGTCGCCCAGCTGTAATGTAAACTGTTCCTCATCCTATGTTAATGCCATAACAAACCCGACGATAAAGAACTTCCATGTCTCTATTATTGTTAGATAGAATACATTAGTGGACGTGCATTTCTTGATTTGTGTTATCACAAATATGCTAATAAAAATCAATATTGTGAGTTTTAAGCTAATTAGTAAACGTGGATAGGGACGTGGTTAATGTAACAAGTATAAGGCGGAAAATTTCCATTATGCATGCGCAAGGCTTATGAAGTTGCAGATAAACGGCAGCACATTATCTTTTTTTTTCGTTTTGTTTCGTTTACACTGTTTTTCCTTTTCGTTTTACCTTTGTTAACCTTTTTATCTTATTCACACATACAAACACAAGACAGGACACACACCCAGACCCAAGGTGGAGATTTAAAATCCCCTACCCCGCCGGGAATCGAACCCGGGTCGCCGGAGCGGAAGGTAGGGACCCTACCGACTACGTCACGGCGACGGACTTATCTGAAACATGAAGAAATCTGTAAGACCAGCGTTCATAATAAATTCCTAAACAGGAATTCAAAATCTATTTAAAACATAACTAAACAGGATATGCAAAAAGTGGCAAAGTATACTTGACAAATGAGGAGGAAAAACATAATAGTATATTACGATACGAGGTTGAGAAGTGGTTTTTACAGAAGCGAGGAAATGTTTAAAAACCGAGCGATAGCGGAAATTATAATCCTCGCTATTGCTTGGTTTTTAAACATTTCCTCGCTTCTGTAAAACACTCCATAAACGTGCGTTGTATTTATTTTTTTACGCAATGGTGTTTTCAAAATAATAAATAATAATAAAATAATAACATTTTTTTGGAAATATTTCCGTTCATTATAAACAACTGAATAACGTTAACAGTGTGGGCAATGTTTATTAGTTGAGACTGCAGCAGGCCGTGAAACCAATCAGTCATAAAATGACGGCAAGTACGTATTTATTGTTTTATATTGTTTCAAATGAACTTCAGTTCATTTAACATTCAGCGATTTGTTTCGTATAATGTTTATTAACACCACCTTTTGGATATATTTTTGTATATACATTGAACGTAGTATACATAAAGGGCAGTGGTTTTACTTCCCGCACGAGGTTTGTAATATGTAATATTACAGTATGGTTATTTAGGTTGGCAACCCTGAAATGTAGGTAGTTGAACTTTCAATCATGGTCGCCATTGCTGTAAGTATGACAAAACGCACTAACGCGCAATATATATATATATATATATATATATATATATATTTAGAACGAAAACATAAACATTGAGTTTTACAATAGGCATTGAACACGAAATAATTAGAGTGTAGGTGAATGAAGGGGAAAATCAAGAACTGGATTTGAAGATTGATTATTAAACGATTTCTAAAAATGTAGATAGATCTTCTAGTTACAATTTGTATTATGTGATATCTAAGTTCCCTAGTAAATTCAGGAATGCGTGTGTGTGTTTTTAGTATTGTACCTCTATAGCCTATAAGTGAATCTTGAAGGGAGATGTAGTCCAGGTGATATTTATCATAAGTAATGCCTAGAGTGATTTCCAAATTATCGATACATTCACGATTCACGAAGTGAGGAGTTAATTCATCTAGAGACTTTGGAAATCAAGAGTGGCATTTGTTAGGATTATTTAACGAATAAAATTAAGCTGTCTACTCACAAATCATTATTTAGCTATAGTTATTTTAAAATAATTATATATTTAATGTAAACGACGATGTTTGAAACAAATGAGAAACGATTGTTACGCTTCATTTGTTCACTGCAACCAGATCACATTATTTATTGCCAAAGGATCGCAATATTATAAGAATGCACCCTAGTGGAGAAATTTATTGCCAACATTATAGGTATTAATGAACTTCTGATGTCCTATGATGTAAATATGTCAATTATATTTTTCTGAAACGTGAATTCCTGGGAAATATTTCGTTTAAGAAAGTGCAAACAGTGGTTTCTTTTTTTGGTGGTATAATCAATTGCTATAATTTGTTTATATTATAACCTGCAATCACAATGTGTTTACATTCGTGCACTGTATATACCAATCTGATAGCCACATGAAGTGACTGCAAAATAATGCTATGATTTATTCAGAATGTTAAACAGGAGGAGCTTGATTTTAAAGTGATAAAATTAAACTGATAAAATCGAGGTGAAAAAAAGACTGTGATTAGTTGTAAATAAAAAATCATTGAAATGCGATTGGTCATTGACCCCCATTTGGAGCATGAGTTAAATAGTCCTTGTAATAAGAAACTCGTATACGCGGACATAAACTCTCCAAGATCAGTACATCCGCTAATTTAGGATGGATAAAAACGTATTATATAGTCGATGATGAGACCGTAATATTATATGATGTAATAATAATATCAATATAACTATTGGGCGATACCAAGGAGATACTAAAGGCCAACACGCACACACTATTGAGTAACACTAAGAAATTGGGACTGGAAGTAAATATCAGTAAAACTAAATATATTGAATATATGGTCACACACAGACATACATTGTATAATGAAAATGGACAGCTAATGACAAATAAAAGAAATTTTGATGAAGTGCCTGAATTCAAATACCTAGGAACAATAATCACAAATACGAATGAAGTGCACAAAGAAATTAAACATAGGCTCAATTCTGGAAATGTGTGCTATTATGCATTACACAGACTCTTGACGTCCCAACTCCTTTTAAAAACCGTTAAACTGAAAATATATAAAACTGTTTTTCTACCAGTTACAATATATAGATGCGAAACATGGATTCTTACTTTAAGGGAGGAAAGGAGATTACGAGTATTTTCTTAGGAAAAGTTTTGGACCAAAGAGAGATGAACAGACAGGTGAAGGAGAAGACTATGTAACAGTTAACTACATGTTCTTTACAGGAAGCCATATATAACGAGAACAGTTAAGTCTCGTAGACTCGAATGAGGAGGACATGTGACACGAATGGGGAATGAAAGACGTGCATGGAAACTTCTTGTAGGATAACCAGAGGGAAAACACCCAGTTGATAGACCAAGAATGAAGTGGGAGAATAACATTAACCATGATTTCAGGGAAGTAGATTATACAGGGGATGATTGGAAAAAATTAGCTCAGGATAGCGATGTATGGAGAGCTTATGTCCACGCGGCCATGAACCTACGGGTTCGATAGTGCCAGTGACTTAGTTTACATGTGTTGACATTCTCAGCTATCCCGTGAACTTCCTTTTGGTCCGTGAACAGTTTTTTCGAAAAGTTGCAGCGTTGATATTTCTTAGTGCACAGTGAAAGGCAAGGTTTTTCCGAAGTGACAAAGTCCCAACTAATGGGCAACAATTTCAGACTCGTTGAGGCAGCTCCTACAAACGGTTGTTGCCCTAGGATCAACCTTGAACAGTTTGAACTGGGCATACGTTTGACTGCATTTTTGTGCTATCTCTCCATGGAGAAGATGTTACATTGGTCATATTTCTTATCTAATGATTTTCTGGAGTACACTCTTTAAACAGAACAACACCCTTTCCTTTATGCGGAAGATTACACAATTTTTCAAATTTATATTGTCTAAATTGTTTTCATCAGTGACTTTTTTAGCTGTTATTTCGTAATGTTCCACGTTGAGGAAACTAGCCATAACGGTTGGTGATCCATCATGCTGATCACCGTCACACCTATACTGCCTGGATGATAGACCGCCTCTGTGATTGACACACGTGAATGTGAGGTCCGCAGTCGGATGGTAGGCCAAGGGCCTTCTAGGCCTATCGTGCCATAGACTTATTTCTAATGTAACATAACGGAAGCTATCTTACTTATTCACTGGCACTACCGAACCCGTAGTTTCAAGGCCGCGCGGACATAAGCTCTCCATACATCCCTATCCTGAGCCAATGCTTTCCAATCAGTCCTTGTACAATTTACCTCCCTCAAATCATAGTTAATGTTATTCTCCCACCTCATTCTTGGTCTACTAACTGGGCGTTTTCCCTCTGGTTTTCCTACAAGAAGCTTCCATACAAATCTTTCATTCCCCATACGTGCAACATGTCCTGCCCATCGCAGTCTACGAGACTTGACTGTTATTATTATTATATCTGGCTTCCTATAAAGACCATGTAGTTCATTGTTATGTAGTCTTCTCCATCCACCTGTCTGTTCATCTCTCTTTGGTCCAAAATTTTTCCTAAGTATTTTATTCTCAAATACCGTAATCTCCTTTCCTCCCTTAAAGTGAGAGTCCATGTTTCGCACCCATAACGGAAGCTATCTAAGAACCTAAACTGGCCTAACTTAAGGTAACAATCATATTAAAAATGTATTGATCTGAATGGAGAAACTTTTCTTATAGGATATAGTATCAGAGTAGTGCAATTTCATGTCTGAAGTTGGCAATATTTGAAAAAAAAAGAGTAATGGAACAATAGCATAAGAAAGTTGGATTATGTTAAGATAAATAATTTTTAAATAATTGAAAACAATGTGCACCATGCGTCAATACGGCGGTGCCGTGAATCTTTTAAATGAAGGAGAAATAAATTAGTTAATTTTCTAATAGGTTGACATTTTCGTGTATATATTTAATGAGCTGATTTCCCAATTCCATTATTACTTTATATATGTAATTTTCATAATAAGATTTGATTTTAGATACATTGAATACCAACGCGTAATGGGGATCGAGAAGATAGATAAACCGGACCGCAGGCAATTAAAATCACGGATAGAAGCTCAGGTTCGGTTATGGACTTTGTTTGCCAAGTTGAATTTCAAAAGAAGCTCAACAAATAAAGACTCTGAATAAACGCAAATATAAGTAAAAAAATGTGTGTTTAATTAAACAAATAGTCAAATAAAAATAAATACATAACATACGATTTAAAAACTTAGCCTCTGACCACTGATTCCGACGTTTCGGCGATCATGCCGATACGTCACAATCAGTGGCCAGAGGCCGAACTTGAATCCATGACGCGGAAAACCCAAGAAAACTTTCTTAATCATACTTATATCCGCGAAAATCTGCAATATAATATATATATATATATATATATATATATATATATATTATATATATATATATATTTATTTATTTATTTATAGGGAAATTTTGAGGAACTGGCTGAATTCAATCAAATACCTAGGAACAATAATCACAAATAGGAATGAGATGCACAAAGAAATTAAACATAGGCTCAATTCTGGAAATGCGTGTTATTATGCATTGCAGAGACTCTTGATGCCCCAACTCCTTTCAAAAAACGTTAAACTGAAAACATATAAAACTATTATTCTACCAGTTATATTGTATGGGTGCCAAACATGGACTCTTAGTTTAAGGGAGGAAAGGAGATTACTAGTATTTGAGAATAAAGTACTTAGGAAAATTTTTGGACCAAAGAGAGATGAACAGACAGGTGAATGGAGAAGACTACATAACAATTAACTACATTGTCTTTATAGGAAGCCAGATATAATAAGAACAGTTAAGTCTCGTAGACTGCTATGGGCAGGACATGTTGCACGTATGGGCAATGAAAGACTTGCATGGAAGCTTCTTATAGGAAAGCCAGAGGGAAAACGCTCAGCTGGTAGACCAAGAATGAGGTGGGAGAATAACATTAACTATGATTTGAAGGAAGTAGATTATACAGGGAATGATTGGAAAGCATTAGCTCAGGATAGGGATGTATGGAGAGCTTATGTCCGTGCGGCCATGAACCTACGGGTTCGATAGTGCCAGTGAGTAAGTAAGTAATATTTATTTATTTACTCGTATTTATATTTTGTATTGCATTGTAAGCCTATGTTTTCCCTTTGTAGAGATTTAGGCGCTCTCCCCCTACAGGGAAGAATTTGAACCATACTAATTTAGTTACACTTGTTTTCGTATAGATGTCATTTTGAGTGGTCCGTGGTCAGCGTTTCGCCTCATACTGACATCTAGGAAACCAAGGTAGTACTAGGACGGGAAAATTCGGTAAATTTTGCTTAGAGGCCTTTTCACTCCGGCTTAAGGATTTTTTACGAGCCTGAAAATCTTCATACTCGGGACCCACGGCTTAAAGTCCCTCCCGGAGGACTTGCTCCTTAGATTTTTCCGTCCTAAAAATACATCGACCCCGGCCGGGTTTGAACCCGCGACCCTCGGGACCACAGGCAAGGGGCATAACCACTAGTCCACCGCGGCCGACATTATATACATATATGCCATGAAAAGAAAAATAAACACCGGGAATTGAACCCAGAACCTCTAACTTGATACGTTAGTGCGCTACCAGTTACGCTATCCAGGCATCCTAACATAAACATCTTGTTTCCTTTAAATATACATATTCACTATCATGAGAGGTAGCGGGAACTCGGTCTGACTGCTCTCTCGTGACTACTGCAACAAGTAAACAAATGAAAGAGAATTTTTCTTTATAGCAGTGACGCTCTTTATTTCAATGTTATAATTAAATTTTGACATTTAGCAATGAAGGCCAAATGTGATACGAAAAGAAAAATAAACGCCTGAACCGCAATTTGAACTTGGATAGCGTAACTGGTAGCGCACAAACGTATCAAGCTAGAGGTCCTGGATTCAAATTCCGGTTCAGGCGCTTATTTTTTCTTTTCATGTCATATTAGGCCTTCATTACTAAATGTCAAAATTTAATTAGATATATCATCGGTTGAGTAATGTTTTTGACATCGATTCCTAGTAGCCAAATTTGTCGGTCCATCCAATCTCCTGGTTGTAGATGTTTCTCCTTCATGTATAAATATATTCCCTGACTCCAGGAGGTTTTATATCTTCCTCTGCCTCGTCTTCCCTCAGGTTTCCATTCCAAAACACATTTGGTACACAATCCTCTTCCCTTCGCTGGTCATGCTGAGTTTTAATATAATCTAAAATAGTGTTTTCAATCTTCATTTTCTCCCTTATAACCGAGTTTCTAATTTTTTTCTCTTCTTGAAATTCTTGCGGCCCTTCGTATAAGATCCATTTCCGTTGCCAAAATATACTTATTTGTTTTTGTTGTTAATGACCAAAGTTATGCTCCAGAAGTAATGATGTTTTTAATAATTGTATGATATATATTCATTTTATTTTTATTACTTATATTTTTATCCCACAATATTCCATTGAGACAAGCAATCGCAAATTTTCCTTTATTATTTCTATTTCTTATTTCTTCTTCATAACTCCCATTTTTATTTATTTTAGTTCCTAAATATGTGATCTCACTACAAGATTTTATTCTTTCTCCAGTCTCCAAAATTACATTTTGTTCTGGTTCACCAATTGATAAATATTTTGTTTTCTTCATGTTCAAAATTAATCCCCATTTATCATATTTTTCTATTAATTTTCTAGTCGTATATCCCAAATCTTCATAATCTTGTACAATTAATAATTGTAATGTTAGTTGTATAAAGTTTTATTGTTTGAAATAGGAATTCCCATGCTTGAACATTTTTTCCTTCAATTCTTAACAGAGTCGGTGATAGACAACAACCTTGACGCAGACGTTTATTTATCGTAAAACCATGTGACAATTTACTGCCAATTTTAATTTTAGATATGCAATTGTCATATACATTTTGTCTATATTTAATTATTATAGTCTTAATTCCCATACGTCTTAAAGCAATCCATAAATTCTCTATAGGAAATTGTCTATTGCTTTCTCAAGATCTACAAATAGTAAGTGCGAAGGTTGTCCACATTGCAATTTATTTTCTATTACGTGAGTAATGCAAAATAAATTGTTCGTTGTGGAACGGCCTGGTCTAATCCTGACTGTTCCTCTAATTCCATATCACTATAGTTTTTTTTCAAATAATATTTTAATATACGTGCTTGTTACTGTTATACCTCTATAATTTTCACATTCGTATTTTTTTTTCCTTTTTATGGATTGTCGAAATGTATTCTAGTTTCCATTCTTCAGGAACTTTTTCACCATTAATAAATTTTGTAAATAATTTTCTCAATCGTTCAAATATATGGTTGGATCCATGTTTTAATAGTCTCGCTAGTATTTCTCCTGGACCACTAGCTCTTTTATTTTTTAATGATTGAATATTCATTTTAATATTCTCTATGTCCAATTGTATATATTCATCTTCATGTATTTCTGTAATATTTTGAATGTTATCTAAATTAAATATCCTGTTTTATGTTAGTAATGTTTTAAATAATTTTTCCATTCAGCCACAAGTATTGTTTGTACATTTGTTTGTCCATTTATTTTATTTATCATTTTTTAAAAATTCTCCAAGATTCAGTACTTCGTTTTCCTCCAATACATGTTTAAATTTTTAAACAATTTTGTTCCCAGCTCTGATTTTTAGCTTCCGTAATTTTCTTTTTAACTCTTACTTGATCTTCTTTATATTGCATTTTGTCTTTCAGATCTTTGGTATTCAACCTCATTAAATGTTTTTCTTTGTTGTTTGCTATTTCTTTTACTAAGTCCTCATTCCAAAATATTTGGATTTATTTACTTCTCTATTTGTTTCTCCTAAAGCTTCTTTTGCCGCCTTAGAAATACTTTTGATTATATAATTATAACATCGAAATATATATATATATATACATAGATAGATAGATAGAGAGAGAGAGAGAGAGAGAGAGAGAGAGAGAGAGAGAGAGAGAGAGAGAGAGAGAGAGAGAGAGAGAGAGAGAGAAAGAAATGAATAAATTATTGAATGTTTGGTCATTCTTAAAAAATCAAAATATACTGAAAATTGGAGAAACCGTTAATATAATAGGCACACCCCCTCTTACACACTATTGCTTTCATTTACATTAAATTTATTTCTATCTCACAGCAATATATATATATATATATATAAACGAAAAGAAAACTAAGAAATCTTGAAGCCGGTCCGAGGAGCCAAATTGAATCCTGGACCTATTCCAACACAATAATAAGCAAGACTGTTATCTGTGCTTATTGGTGAGACGCTTAAATAATATGTCCATACCATTTTTGGCACATGGAATGACGTACTAGTTCGGGAATAAAGAATAGGAAATATTAAAGACATGAAAATACGCATATAAAAAGGAGCTATACAACATGGAAATAAGCAATATGCACGTAATAATATGTACGTACAGTTCAATATCCGTCCCTTCTCCTATAGCGTATACAAACCATAATACATCGTTTCGAGAATTCAGAATACTCGAACAATAATTCTTCTATGAACCAAAACTTTGGAAGACACTTCTGCACACCGGCATTGCACAAAGTATACTCCACGAGAGTTCAAATGAGTTTGCTTCTATACACATTCTTCTGGCGATAACCTCACAGACGCACATCCACCCGCTCCAACGGAAGAACAACTGGCACGTACATGTGCATACCGGCTGATATTTGGGGAGCCACTCCAAAACTCAACCAGATTGAAGGTATAGTCAGATCCATATAGGAAAGGAAAGTAAGGGATGCAACGAAACAAAGAACAAACAGGGACAGCAACTCGAACAAATGAACACAGATATTAACAACATGTGAATGACACGTTCACATCAAGTATTGAAAGTTACAAAGTTCTTCTTCACTTCACGGGCTAGCATAAATTGCCTGTTCCGCCTCACAGTTGTTCTGTCCATCTTTTTACTGGCCTTCCTACATTCCTTGAACCTCTTGGCTTGTAGTTGAATGCTGCTCTTGATAATCTTGATATATTCATTCTGTCCACGTGTGTAAACCATTTCTCTCTATATTCTCTGATTTTCTCATCCAATGGATATATATTTAACTGTGTTCTTATATCTTCATTCCTTATCCGATCCAATCTTGTGCAACCTTTTGTAAGCCTATGTTTTCCCTTTACAGAGATTTAGGCGCTCTCCCCCTACAAGGAAGAATTTAAACCATACTAATTTAGTTACACTTCTTTTCGTATAGATGTCATTTTGAGTGGTACGTGGTCAGCGTTCCGCCTCATACTGACATCTAGGATACCAAGGTAGTATTAGGACGGGAAAATTCGGTAAATTTTGCTTAGAGGTTTTTATTCAGGCTTAAGGATTTTTTACGAGCCTGAATATCTTCAGACTCGGGACCCACGGCTTAAAGTCCCTCCCGGAGGACTTGCTCCTTGGATTTTTACGTTCTAAAAAATCCATCGACCCCGGTCGGGCTTGAACCAGCGACCCTCGGGACCAGAGGCAAGGAGCATAACCACTAGTCCACTGCGGCCGGTGCTTTGTATTCTACTTTGCAATTTTTTGGTCATTACCCAAGTTTCGCTCCCATAAATTAATGCAGGAACAACGAAATATGTTGTTTTAGAGTCGAACATTATCTTTCCGGCTTAGTTAGGTAATCTTCTCCAAGTCAAGACACAAAACTTAATATTGACCATGATTATGTACATAATCTCAAAAAAAATATTCAAAGCAGATGGTGATATTCAGATAACACTGAGAAACAAAAAATAAACTTTTTTTGTCTCAGAAAGAAAAATATGTGATTCTGATAGTATTTTTCTTCTCCTGAATTCAAATATGATATCGGTTTTTCTCCATCACGCAAGGTTTCCAAAAGACAGGTTTTTATAATTTGGAAAACTTTAATATTTTCTAAATTCGTATCTGGCTTCCATGGCCTTCATGAAATTATTGGAACTATCTTCCTATTAACATGCCTATTTCGACATCTCTTACACAATATTCGAACATTCGGACTCTCCGAGAAAATAAGAAATTACTATTTTCTGCTATATTTCGCCTGTGGTGCATCTCTCTTGATGGTCCAACAATTATCGGCCAACATATTAGGATTCCATTTGCCTTGATATCTCTTTTCCATAGCTAAAATCTCCTGATGAAAGTGTTCCCCGTGCTCATCGCTCACTGCGCTAAGATAATAAATGAACGAAAAAACGTTTGTTAAAAATAATTATTAAATCCATTAATTGAAATTAAAAAAAAACTATGGGTGATGGAAAAATTCCGAATACATATTTGAAAACACGATAAAAAAACTGCATTAAGTACAACTATTGGTACTCATGAGACAAAAATCATGTTGACCAGTGTAATCATTAACATTCAACGACATAATACAAAATTGCTGAGAAAAAGGTATTTGTTCGAAAAGAATGTCCTCATTGGCAAGGATAGAGTACAGATAGAATTAAGACAGTATGAGTGAATTTAAAACTGCATTCACAGTTATCAAAATCATCATCATAGTACATTCACGAATTTAGGCCATTTGTTGACCTGTTTCGGCCTCAAGATGAACACCATCCAGAAGTCTTTTGAGTTGACGTCCTGGTCTTCTTCTTCCTGCAGATTGATATCTTAACATTCGTTTGGATATCCTGTGATCTTCCATTCGATGAACGATCTAACACGCGACCTCCTGCATGGGAAATAGAAGCTCCCTCCACTAGACCACAGCCGTTCCCCGCTAGAAACTGTCTGTATGAAGCGATGCAATACTCCAGATCTTACTTGTATAATGAAATTATATATTAGCTTGTCTTAATTTAAGTTAATCAGGCGCATTTTACATTAGTAGTGGAAATAAACAATATTGTTATGCCTTATATTTTTTAAACAAAGTAACGAGATTTTACAATCGTTATTCATTTTATATATGTGAGCTGTTTCCTTTAATTAATCAATTTCCCTATGTATACAAATTTATTTATATAACATAGCCTGGTAATGTGTAGGCATTATAAAAAAACGACATTATTAAAAAAATTACTGACCAGGATCGAACCTGAGCCTGCTTCGTCGCAAGAAAGCATCTTACCGACTGCTCTACTGAAGCGAACGATACAAATTCTGCATCCGAAGTTACCGCTAATTTACTATTGATTGGTTTAAGAGACCATTACTTGCTTTCAGTCATCTGATAACTCTCTTAACTTAGAAATTCAATTAATAAATGTATTTGTTGAAATTCTTTCAATAACGATTGGTATAAATCTATGATTGGTCCCTTACGCCGCAGGATTTGACCTCAAAGGAGACAGCACACGTAACAACTTACTAGTGTGAATCGCTCTTCAAAACTTTTAACTCTCCACCATCAAGAGTTGCGCCATCATTTTTTTTTCAAAGGCTGTACATGCTTCTTAACAAAATTCAAATATGATCTAATGGCAGGAGATGTGTTTTGGAGAATAAGTTCGATTAATTTCTTCTAAGAAAATGTAGATTCTATGAGCTGAACTGTGCTATTGTATGTCTGGCTGAACTAGGCTAAGAGAGAGATGGAGCTATAAGGGTAGATCGTTGACCGCTTTCTTCCAGTTACAAAAGAAAATCCCCACCCTGTTGTCAATTTTCGTCTTACCCCCTTATTCCTATTAACTTCTAGTGATGAAAATCCGACAACACTGGTGCGAGTGAGAGAGGTGAGCACAATTGTCTCTTTCTACAAATTTCTTGCAAATGTAAGCCAGACGAACTATATGCACCTCTGAAAAAAATTCAAATAAATATTCTCCTGACTTCTGGAAAGGAATTTAATTTGAAAATCTTCGAGTAAACTGGATGGTAAGAAACAAGACAACGTATTCTTACTTACAATCACGCCATATTACATCTCATTACTTCATTCCAAACTCAGAATAAATACCCCTCTGTTCGAATCAATGTTGAATTAATAAATAAATTGTCTTTAATCAAATTAAGCTGACTATTTAACTCATGCCACAAATGCTAGTCAATGACCAATCACGTTTCAATGAACGTTGTTTTACAACCGATGACAGTCGTGTTTCACCTCACTCTTTATCGATTTCTCTTTATCAGCTCCTGCTTTTGTGATAAAGAAAGCTCCTCCTTTTTAATGTTCTGAACAGGTCAAAGTTATTTTTCTCCAACATATTGATTTTACTGAGTTGTTTACTAAAAAAATAAATAAATAACCCGTAATGTTGATTATGATATATAGTTTGATGTTTCATTATTTCTCCACTTGGGTGCACTCTTACAATATTGCGATCTTATTTGGCAATAAATAATATGATCTAGCAGCAGTGAATGAACATAACCTCACATTTCTGATCTGTTTTCAAACATCGCCATTTACATTAAATATATAAATATTTTAAATAACTATAGTTAAACAATGATTTGTGAGTAAACAGCTTAATTTTATTCGTTAAACAGTCCTAACAAATGCCACTCTTGATTTCCAAATTCTCTAGATAAATTGGAAATCACTCGTGGCATTACTTTTGATCAATAGAGCACAGTTTTATTAGAAATTGAAAAACTTGCTCAGAATCACTAAATTACAAATTCTTAATTAATTACTGAATTTACTTAAAATAATTTTGTAATAGAGAAATATATTGTTCATTAACTTTCATGACGTCATTAGAATAATGCGATACAACATTCTCATCTGACATTTCCTGATTTTCATTATCCTCAATATTATCAACAAAGATCCCTTGCTTTTACGGCTTGTTGTTTCGCACAAGTCAATGTAGGTAAATAAGTTCTAAAGCGATGTCGAATAACACGGACAATTCTTTCAGAGTTTATATTAAGTCTAACTAATTCTCAAACTAGGTAGCGTGCTGTCTTGTCACGCAGCGGGCCCGGGTTCGATCTCCGGTCGGGGCAGTTTTTCTGGGTGAGGTTCCTATCGGGGTTTTTCCTCATATGTAAGGCAAATGTAAGGCCCAAACGGTCCCCGAAATCATATGGCCATCATCCTTATTATTATCATCATCATCATTTTTAATCCTTCACCGGTGTGGAAAGCAACGGGAAGCTCCACCCCTACAATTCCCTAGTAAAGCTGCAAGCATAGCATGAAAATTATATGATTGCAATGAAAGACCTGCCCTCGTGCAGAATTACTATGGATGGTATTCTCAACCTAAAGTGCCCTAAGTTATTATATCGACCCAAGTAGGCCTTATAAAGCAGGACTTTTTTTACACATGTACAAATATGTGTACAAAATAGGGGAATTAATTCTTATGACTATTTAACTCATGCCCCAAATGGGAGTCAATGACCAATCACGTTTCAATGATCTCTGTTTTACAACCAACCAGAGTCGTGTTTCACGAAATATTTATCAGTGTTATAATTACCATATTAAAGAAAGCTCCCCCTTTTTAATATTCTGAACAGGTCTGACCATTATTTTGCAGTGACTGAGCCTGTGAGAAATACGGCTACCAGATTGAATATATAGTGCATGAATGTCCACACATGCCGCATTCGGGAGTTAATATAAAAACATTTGTAGCAATTGATTATAGCACCAAAAAAAGAAACCACTGTTTGCACTTTCTTAAATGTATTTTTTCCCAGGTAACAATCCAGAAAAATATAATTGTCATATTTACATCATACATCAGAAATGAATTAATATAAAGTTTGATGTGTTTCATTTTTTCTCCACTAGAGAGCATTCTTACAATATTGCGTTCCTTTGGCAATAAATAGTATGATCTGGTTGCAGTGATAAACAAAAGAAGCAGACGAAGCGTACCTATCGTTTCTCATTTGTTTTCAAACATCGCCGTTTACATTAAATATATAAATATTTTAAAATAACTATAGTTAAATAATGATTAGTGAGTAAACAGCTTAATTTTATTCGTTAAATAGTCCTAACAAATGCCAGTCTTGATATCCAAATTTTCTAGAAAAATTCACTCCTCACTTCGTGAGACGTGAATTTATCGATAATTTGGAAATCACTCGTGGCATTACTTATGAAAAAGACTAATCATATGCGCCAAAAAATATTAAGAATAACTATAATATGGATATCAAACACGTTTTGTACAACGAACCGGCAGAATAGAGAGCCACGATTTTCTAGCCAAAAAGTTGATGAGATGTGATTATCATATCTGGTTTCCCGAGCTGTTTTAGCTGATTTTCTTAACCTGCAGCCGCTACTTAGTAGGGCTAACACAATTTCACACGATGCTGGATGGGAACCACACCCAAGCTGGCCGAAATAACGTGAGAGAAAAAAAAAGTCACATTAACATGGGACTACAACCGCAGCTGTGTTACAAGGCATGACTCCTTAAACCACTTTGCTACGGCACGGGATGTGTTAAATTAATACAATATAAAATTATAATTTAATTTATGATAAAACTTTGAAGACGTTATAACATAATAATAATTAATAATAATAATAATAATAATAATAATAATAATAATAATAATAAATATAATCCATCCATAGTAATTCTGCCCGAATGCAGGTCCTTCACTGCAATCATAGCATTTTCATGCTATGCTTGCAGCTTTACTAGGGAATTGTAGGTGTGGTAGCTTCCCGTTGCTTTCCACACCGGTGAATGATGATTATGATGATGATAATGATGATAATGATAAGGATGATGATGATGATGGCCATATGATTTCGGGGACCATTTGGGCCTTGAAGTTTTCCTGACATTTGTCTTACAGGTGAGGAAAAACCCCGATAAACACCTCACCCAGAAAAACTGCCCCGACCGGGGATCGAACCCGGGCCCGCTGCGTGACAAGGCAGCATGCCACCTCGAGACCACAGCGGTGGACATAATAATAATAATAATAATAATAATAATAATAATAATAATAATAATAATAATAATAATAATAATAATAATAATAACAATAATAATAATAATAATAATAATAATAATAAAAACAATAATAACAATAATAATAATAATAATAATAATAATAATAATAATAATAATAATAATTACATCCCACAATAATTCTGCCCTAGGGTAGGTCTTTCACTGCAATCATAGCATTTTCATGCTATGCTTTGCAGCTTTACTAGGGAATTGTAGGTGTGGTAACTTCCCCATTGCTTTCCACACCGGTGAAGGATAAGGATGATGATGATGGCCATATGATTTCGGGGACCATTCGGGCCTTAAAATTGTCCTGACATTTGTCTTACAGGCGAGGAAAAACCCCGATAAAAACCTCACCCAGAAAAACTGCCCCGACCGGGGATCGAACCCGGGCCCGCTGCGTGACAAGGCAGCACACTACCTCGAGATCACAGCGGTGGACTAATAATAATAATAAAAAACAAATAATAATAAACAAATAATAATAAATAATAATAGTTATTATTATATTTTATTTATTCTGGCAGACTTAAGGCCATAAAGCCTTCCCTTCCACTCAACCAGCACAAATACAAATGAATATTTGACAAATATAGATATACTAATTATAAAGAGTTAAATATATATTACATGTTGCAATGTAAATTTCATGAACAGACAACAATAATATTTACGATAATGATAATGATGATAATAATAATAATAATAATAATAATAATAATAATAATAATAATAATAATAGTATAAATATGATAAATTATACGAGAAATACCAATTAACATATGTACCTTACACTGGGTAATGATGAAGTCCAGGTTAGAGCAAATATAAATTTAGATTTCTTTTAAAAGATGTGAATAGGATTGCCGGACAAACTGCAGCGTGTCCATAATATGTGTATCAGATTCATATTTAATGTTCGAAAATACGATCACATTTCTCCATTTTTCCACGAATTGTCTTGGCTACATCTAAAAGAGAGAAGAAAATCGCATTGTCTAATTCTCTTATTTAAGATCCTACATACCTCGATTCCTAATTATTTATCATCTCGTTTCCAGTATCTATCCTCAAATCATAACTTAAACACAAGATCACAACATAGTTTCTTACTTAATATACCGCAACATAGGACATCACATCACTCCATGTCATATACCATCTTCACTTCTCGCAACTGGAATTCCCTACCACAAGAAATAAGGGGCTGCCGGACATTGGCAACTTTTAAAAGAAATCTAAATTTATATTTGCTCTAACCTCGACTTCATCATTACCCAGTGTAAGATATATATATATATATATATATTAATTGGTTTTTCTCGTATAATTTATCATATTCATACTATTATTATTAAAATAATTATTATTATCATCATCATTATATTATTATCATTATATTATTATTATTATTAATGTCCGGTACCCCCTTATTTCTTGTGGTAGGGAATTCCAGTTGTGAGAAGTGAAGATAGTATAAGACATGGAGTGATGTGATGTCCTATGTTGCGGTATATTAAGCAAGAGACTATGTTGTGATCGTGTATTTAAGTTATGGTTGGAGGACAGATGACTGGTAACTTGATGATAAATACGTGGGAGTCGAGGTATGTAGGATCTTAAATAAGAGAATTAGGCAGTGTAATTTTCTTCTCTCTTTTAGATGTAGCCATGACAATTCGTGGAATAATGGAGAAATATGATAGTATTTTCGGACATTAAATATGAATATACACATATTATGGACACGCTGCAGTTTGTCTGACTGTTCGTCACTTAGTAGAATGTCACAATAATTAAAATGCGGCATCACATACTATTTAACCAGAAAAAAAAAACAGCCCAACTAAACAAGGGAAAGTAGGGACAAAAATAATAAAATTTTAATTACTTCTTTTTTTCATTACTGATTAAAAAAGTTTGATTAATAAATTAATCTTGAAGAGAGTGTATAATATATTATGATTTTTTGCCGGGCATTTGGCACCACTCGTTGCAATCAGTTTCAGAAAATTGAACAACAACCTTCATCATAGAACGAAAATAGAAATCTGATAGCCTTGAAGTGTTGAGCTATTTTATTAGGTTTCTATTAGAGTTTACGTGTTAAAATCAAAATAAATTACATTAAATTGTCACTATATTTTTTATAGAGACGTCTCACAGAAAACAAATAAAAGCGGTCAGCGTACCGGCAATTTAAAAAAAGGTCTAAATGTAATAAAATGAAATTATCTAGTTATAATAATAATAATAATAATAATAATAATAATAATAATAATAATAATAATAATAATAATAATATCATCATCATCATCATCACTCCAGGGATTAGGCAATTGCCCGTTCCGACTTCATATTGCATCAGCCCAACGTCTTCTAGGTCTTCCAACATCACGCCTTCCTCTTGCTTGATAATTTCTGGCTAACAATGGATATCTCTCCTTACTCATTCCATCCATGTGATCAATCCATTTCTGTCTGTAATTCGTGACTATATCCAAAAAAGGCTGTACTTTCAATTCTTCTCTTATATCCTCATTTCTTATTCTATCAAGTCTTGTACATCCTTTTACTTGTCTTAGGAACCGCATCTCTGCCGTCTGTATTCTATCCCTCTGTCTTTTCACTGGAGCCCAAGTTTCACATCCATACAATATTGTGGGAACCGCCACAACATTATACATTTTTATAATAATAATAATAATAATAATAATAATAATAATAATAATAATAATAATAATAATAATAATAATAAATTTAATTTAAGCTGGCAGAGTTAAGGCCATAAGTCCTTCTCTTCCACTCAACAAGCGAGTAGTAGAATTATACAAAAATTACATACATATTACAATTTTAAGATACTATTAAAATACGGACTAAACAAATTACAATAATAATAATAATAATAATAATAATAATAATAATAATAATAATAATAATAATAATGTTTTATTTTAGCTGGCAGAGTTAAGGCCATAAGTCCTTCTCTTCCACTCAACAAGCGAGTAGTAGAATTATACAAAAATTACATACATATTACAATTTTAAGATACTATTAAAATACGGACTAAACAAATTACAATAATGATGTGATCTAATACTAGATAATACTAACAAAAACATAGAATATAATAGAATTAAAGGGATATAAAATAATGTTATAAAGTAGTTACAGATAATCTGAGTCGGGGAATACAGGTCTCAGCGATTTTTTTAAATACTCATGATCCAGTATTAAAATCAAGTAGGTATAGGTAAGAAATAGGTAAGAAAATTAATTTTCTCAAAATCAGCAAAACTCCATTCCAAATGCATAGTATTTAAAGCTGAGCTGCTCGGAATTCAGATGGTACTAAAATGGATACAAAATGTTCAAAAACCTAAAACTAAATACGCCATAAACGTTGACTCACAAGCAGCCTTAAAAGCAATCAATAAAAGCAAATCAGTTAATCCCATTGTAAGTCAGATCAGGGCAGATCTTCAACATATACAGAGTAACAATCAAGTAAAATTCTATTGGATCCGAGGCCACACTGGACAATACGAAAACAAAAGGGCAGATTTCCTCGCAAAAATTGACTCAAAGTTGCAAATAACTTTATTATATGACAGACTACCTCTTTTATTTTGTAAACAAAAGCTCCTTCAATACTACAAAAACATGTGGAACGCGCTATACACATTATCACACAAAGGCCACCAAACAAAACTCTTTTTCCCGAACATTCATACCTGGCAAGAAACCGACCTAAATCCAACTTTCATACTTACACAATTCCTCACAAACGTGGAAAATTCCAACAGTACCTACACACATTGAAAAAGCAGCCTCACCAAAGTGCCCATGTTCAGAAGACGACCAATCAGCTATACAACTTTTATTTCACTGCAAGCTACAAGAAAAGAACAGACCAGTGCACATCAAGAATCCAAATATAGTGCTACGAAAAGTTATGAAAATGCTACGAACAATCAAGTACATAAACGAAATATTTCAGACACTGAAATAAACCCTATTAATTGTAAACTAAATATCCTGCGGTATACCCACAGGGTAAAAGGCAGATTTTAAACTTGTTCCAATACTTAAAAAAAAGTAGGGATACATAATGGAGTGCGTTAATTCAGATCTTAATTAAGGGTTTGAACAAAACCCAACTTTAAAGGATGTAATCGTCTTAATTCTCAAAATTTAGCTTTTAAAAATATTCATTATTTATTTTACCTGATGGAGTTAAGGTCGTAAGGTCTTCTCTTCCACTTCACCAGGGTTAAACTATACACACAATAAGAATTATGATAAATGATACATAGTAGATAATTATAGACTACACAATATAAAGGTGACAAGGGTAAAAAACAAAAAAATATATAATAACACAAATAATAACCTACAGTTAGATCAGAAAAATGACAGTGAAGAAAGTTAAAAATATAAAGGAATAATAAAAGTTTATGGACAGCTAATGACAAATGAGGGAAGTTTTGAGAAAGTGGCTGAATTCAAATACCTAGGAACAATAATCACAGATAGGAATTAGATGCACAAAGAAATTAAACATTGGCTCAATTCTGCAAACGCGTGCTATTATGCATTGCAGAGACTTTTGATGTCCGAACTGCTTTCAAAAAACTTTAAACTGAAAATATATAAAACTATTATTCTACCAGTTATATTATTTGGGTGCGAAACACGGACTCTTACTTTAAGGGAGGAAAGGAGATTACAAGTATTTGAGAATAAAGTACTTAGGAAAATTTTTGGACCAAAGAGAGATGAACAGACAGGTGAATGGAGAAGACTACATGAAAATGAACTACATGGTCTTTATAGGAAGCCAGATATAATAAGAACAGTTAAGCCTCGTAGACTGCGATGGGCAGGACATGTTGCGCGTATGGGGAATGAAAGACTTGCATGGAAGCTTCTTGTAGGAAAACCAGAGGGAATATCGCCAAGTTGGTAGACCAAGAATGATGTGGGAGAATAACATTAACTATGATTTGAGGGAAGTAGATTATACAGGGAATGATTGGAAAGCATTGGCTCAGGATAGGGATGTATGGAGAGCTTATGTCCGCGCGTCCATGAACCTGCGGGTAAGTAAGTAAGTAATAAAAGTATACATGGAAAACGTTTATATATTACATGGTCCAAGGAGATATGAAGTGAGTCTCTTTTTAAACTGTTTTTGAGTCGGGCAGTCCTTGATATATGAGGGAAGGGAATTCCATAGCCGTGTGGCTGAAACAAGGAAGGATAAGGAATAGTGAGATGTTCGATGTAGAGGAACAGCTAGAGTTAAATTTTCTCTCGATTGTGTGTTCAAGTTATGGTGGGAGGATAGCGAATGAAAGCGAGTAGAAATATAAAGGGGTGATGAGGTGGACAAAGTGTCGAATAAGAAGCAGAGGCAATGTATCTTTCGCCTGTCTTCCAATCGGAGCCAAGACAACATTTCAAATACTGGAGTTATGTGGTCTGATTTACGTAGGTTGCATATATAACGTGTACATGCATTATGAACTCGTTGCAGTCTTCGTCCGAATGTGGTACTCATGTCAGTTAAGAGTAAGTCACAATGATCGAAATTCGGCATAATCAAAGTTGAGACTAGTAATTCTTTCAATGAAAAAAGAAATGTAGAAGCTAAATAGCCTATGGTTTATAAGTTGTCTATGATCCACTTCTTAATTAAGATCTGAAACCATTTCACAAACCTATTAAATTACAATGTTGGGTGTGGAATGTAATGTAAACTGATAACTGATATTTTTAACATTGGCTTCCTCCTACTTCAAATTGTTTGTATTCGCTCTACAACCAGACAAATTTCTTCGGTTAATAAATTTACACTCTGCGTGTAACTTAAATGTTGTATATAAAGAAAAAAGTCTAATTACTATCTAATTCTTCTTCTTCTTCTTCTTCTTCTTCGGCTTTCCCCCAATTATAGGCTTGCCGTCTTCAGTTTCCACTTATCTCTATCATTCCAAGCTCCCTCTTCCAAATTCCTATCATCCATTATGGTTCTGACGAAGGTTTTCCATTTCCATCTTGGTCTGCCACGTTTATTTCTTCCAGGGGGTGATCATTGGTATATATTTTTTGGCCATCTTTCATTTTCCATTCTTTGTACATGGCCGCGTTTGATTTTCAATTCTCTTAACAACACATGTGTTGACATTCATTTCTCTCCAGAGGAACTCATTTCTTATATTTTATCCTGCCTTGTTTTTTGGAGGCATCTTCTAAAATAATCAAATTCCACTGTTCTAATTTAATTCTTTTGTAATTCCGTCAAAGACCAAGTTTCACTTCCATATGACAAAATATTCTGTATTATGCTCTTATAAATTTTAAATTTAGTTTCCTTCGTAATATTTTTGTTCCAAATTATTCCATGTAATGTTTTAGTTGTATTTTTTTCCATTGCAATTTTAGTCTGTACATCTCTCTTACTGGCACCTAAACTTATAATTATTGACCCAAGATATTTAAAAAATTCACATTTTTTTATTTTCCCTGTTTCAAGTATGAGGTCATCCACATCCTTTCCCAAACACATATATTCTGTTTTCTGTAAATTTATATTCAGTACTATCTAATTAACAACGTAAAAAATAGGCAACAAAATAACTAAAACTATTGGGTAACGATAAGAAAGTAACCATACACTACCATAGTGACCATGGTACTGAAACACTTCGAAGGTGAAACTTTATAGATTTAATAATTATTGTTACAGGTTGAATGTCGCTTCGACAGCCTTCAAAATAATGGCTATAACATGTGTTACATATACCACAGTGCCTTTCCCAGTCAACAGTCAACAAGCTGTACCATCTATTCAGGAAAATGTGATGTATTCCAGACTTAGATCCACTATAGAAAGAGTCATCGAGTTATCTCCTCGGTTTAATAGAAAGGTACGATTAACTCATTAACTAACTCCTGGCTCTCTAAACGCATGAGTTAATTTACTCATTAACTTATTCCTATCTTTCATAAACATGTAAAATTAACTCTCTAATTAACTAAACAATATTTCACTCCTATTACTTTCTCCTGACCATCTAACTTCCTGTAAATCGACAATGTCCAAGGGTGATTTAACTAATTCCTGCATTACTATGTTTAGTGTCCCACTACAATAAAACTTCCTAACATTCCATGTTCCTAGAAACATGCCCCTGTGTGTCTAGCCTTTGGCATGGATTCCCTGAAGTAGTCGCCACCCAGAGAACCGAATCGGGGACAATTTTACCTCCGGAAATTTTTTCCCCAGTGGAACCCATTCCGCGTTTCTTGATGACTGTATTTTTACGGTAAAAGATCGGCACTCTTTCGGCCAAGGTACTTTTTTCGTCTGGCTAATCACCTTCTACCTGTCCAGCATGGACACCGATGCTACCGCCGCACCGGCAAAATTGTCGGGGCCATTTAAGCGCGCAAACCACTCCACCACGATCAATTGCCGGTGACTGTTCACATGCATATTTTTATTTTCGTTTCTCTGAATTCCCTTTGTAACGTATACTATGTCTTCAAACATCCTCCAATTGGGGAAAGCTTAATAAGTAGGCCAAAATAAAAAAAAAATACCCTTTGAGGTATTAGAGTTTAAAAATGTATATTTAGAATGTGTAAAGTAACTGCTATTGATTCTAGTTAAATTAAAAAAAAGCAAGTTATTGTAAGTAAGATGTATTTAAATTTTCTTCAGTCATGTGTTCACTGAAAGCAGACAGGTTTACTAGTCCCATGTTCATAACAAGGTAATGAGTACTTAATTTAATTTAATCATTTTTAGTCGTTCATCTTACCTCAATATTAATATTGATTTGTTCTTGAACATATTTCGATCATATCATAATCAGCATCTTGCCCAGACTGGTTACATTTATGTTGCATACCCTGGATGTCGACGTCAGCTCCAATTTGTGGTTGTTAATTTAATGTTGATAAATACTTATTTAATATATTGAAGATTCTCCACCGCTGTGGTCTCGAGATAGCATGCTTCCTTGTCACGCAGCGGGCCCGGGTTCGAATCCCGGCCGGGACAAGCTTCCTGGGTGAGGTTTTTTCGGGGTTTTTCCTCACTCGTGAGGCAAATGTTGGGAACTTTGAGGCCCAAAACGTCCCCGACGATCATCTGGGCATCATCATAATCATCATCCTTATCATCATCCTTCACCGGTGTGGAAAACAACGGGAAGCTACCACACCTATAATTCCCTAGTAAAACTTCAAAGCATAGCATGAAAATGCTATGACTGCAGTGAAAGACCTGCCCTAGGGCAGAATAATATAAACATATTGACTATTTTAAAGTAAATTAAATGACAGAATTCGCTTTACAAAATATTAAAAAGTAACACAAAAAATCAGAAAAGGATAAAAAGTGGGATTTATGGACCTAATGAGGCAAAAAAGGGGAAACATGATAGAAAAGTCCCCCATTCTCAATTTCAGGCAACATCTCACGTTTTTTAGAAAGCTCTAATTCGTCATAAAAAAGTACGCATTAAAATTTTTAACCATATTCTGGGTTAATCACGGAATTGGACGATCGTCTATCCGTCTTCAAAATATTCCAGCACATCGTCCCAAAGGTTCACATCATTTACAAATTTTCACATATTCTTTATTGTTTTTTAGTGACACTCCCCGATAAATATCCAGATGTCTCGTATCCCAGGGCGATGTCAATTTATTCTAAACAGAAGAGGGACAGACAAGGTGTAAATGTCCGTTGGCTAGGGTTGCCATAAACTGAGAATCGAAAACCAGGACAAAACAATTTTTCGCATAATCAATCTAAGGAAATTGAAATTTGAGGAATAAGGAACTCTTAAGTAATAGAAACATGCTTTCCATTCCCAATAAAGAATCGTTTATTAGCAAACATTAGAATTTGCATAAAGCCAGATAGAACTGCAAACAAACATTGAAAAACATCTAGATATATACGAGGCCAAAGAATAATGAAACCAAACTCACAGAACAAGCGGAACAGAAATGATTCAAAGTCGCTACACCGAAGCAATCTCACTTCCCAAGGGACCTCCAAATCGATACTTGGGAATAACACTTTAAGAAATACTTCAGGCCAAGGAAACACGTCCGGAAAACACAGACGGGGAGGAGAAGAAAAGGTAATCCAACATTCTCGGCAGAAGAAGTACGGAAACAAACCGCAAACTCAAAGAACAAAAACGCCTACGGGGCAGATGGGATCTTCTATAAGCATCTAAAAGAAATGGACATACTCTCACAAATACATGGACAGTACTCTTTAACGAATGTTTGAGGAAAGGAAACATCCCAAACAAATGGAGACTAGCAATACTGAAGGTGTTATATATGGGAAAGGAGACACGAGGGACCCAAACTCATACTGGGGATAGCCCTGGAATGCACATTACTCAAAATTCTGACGAGTATACTCACCACGAGGATTAAGTAAATTGGCAGACTACGTAATACCTGAACAGCAATTTGGCTTCATCAAAGGAAAATCCACAATCCAAGCAGTGTAATGGATACAGGAAGATTCGCAACAACGCTAGATCGCTCAAAAGGAAAACTGCACGCAATATTTGTAGACTACACTATGTCTTTCAATCTCCTAAAGAGACAGATAATAATAAGAAAAATATACGAATTCACAACAAGAACACAAGAAACAAGAATTATACAAAGTATTCTGTTTAAAAAAAAAACGAATCTTCTTCTTCCTTTCCAGGATTAGGCCAATGCGACCTGTTCCGGTCTCAAGTCCATCGTTTCCTTATCCCTCCCAAAGATCTTTTTCCATGTGGTTTGTAGGTGTTGATCTTTTTGGGTAATCTTGTATTGTCCATTCTGTCTAAATGTTCTTTCCATTGGTATTTGTACTCTTCTAGTTTATCACCTATTGAAAATATATCCATTTCATTTCTTATTGATTCATTGTGTAATCTACATCCATGTGTACACCTCCTTTTACGGATCTTAAAAATTTCCATTTTCGTGGCTTGAATGTTGGAGATATTTTTTGTAAGTACCCAAGATTCATAAGACCCTATAAAAGAACATTAACACTCCATCATTTTATAAAACCTGAGGCAGGAGTTTTCTGTTCGAGTCTTTCCTAGTTTTTTTCTTATGTTGGCCCAGCTATTTTGATATCGGTTGAATTTCTTATTTAATTCCCAATCATATCTAGTATGTTATCTCTGAACCACTCTAGTTTAAATGTGGCATCTGTTCTATTATTTCATTAGTGATCACTTTTTTTTTGCTCTGGACTGGCACTTTGCCCTGAAAAGCCACAATTTTAGTTTTTGAAGTTGAGACTTTGAGATTATAATAGAGTCCTAATTGATTCAACATGTAAATGGCTCTTTGTAAATCATCCTCTGATTTCTGTATAATTACCAGATCGTCTACATGCATTAAAATATTCATATACATTTCCTTATTAATTTGTATTCCTATTGGACTTGATTTTTTCCATTTTCGTATAACCTCGTCAAAATATATATTAAACAATGTAGGTGATATTGTACATCCTTGTCGAACTCCTTGTTTTATTAAAATTTCTCCTCTGGAATAATTATCTAAATTAAGGATAATTTTCGTGCAATTATAAAGACTTTTTATTCCTTCTATAAGTTGAGCCGGGTACCCTCTTGCCTTCATTATTTCCCCGATTGAGGGTCTTTCCACTTTTCAGCGGTTGCCCTTTTACCAGCCGGCTGCTGGCCCTTCACATCCACATGTGTCAATCGCAGAGGTAGATGATCAACAGCCAGTGTAGGGGTGACATGTGGTTAGCATGTCGAGTCCCCCAGCCGTTATAGCTGGTTCCTCAACCTGGAGCCGCTACTTATTGTAGCTACCCAATTGCCTCACGATGCTGGGTGGGCACCGGTCCCATACTGGCCGAAATACCACGAGAAAATTTCTTCCCCCATGGAGACTCGAACCAGCGCAAGTCCCGTAGCTCTGCGCCAAGGATTCCTACCTTAACCGCTCGGCTACGGCGCGGGACCATTATTTCCCACAATTTAAAAAAGAATATAAATAGAATACAGAGTGTCAACTACAGATCCGATAGAACAAACAAACGATGTACTCCAGGGTGTCCCTCCGGAAGTCCCAGGAGAAATAGCCACAGAAAACATGAAAATAAACACCTATGCAGAAATCGTATCCCAGAACCTAGGAAATGCACAAACTGCATTCAACAAACTAATAACGTGGACCGAAAAAAGGACCTATCGTTACACGAGAGAAAAACTACTAATATGGTATTCAGAAGAGGTGTCAGAATCGCAGCAAGAGACATAATTATGTACAAGAATAACACACTGCACAATGTCCCCCATTTCAAATATCACGCTGCAAAGCCGAGGAGACATATATGATCTAAACATCAATGAGCGAACATTAGCAGCCAGAATGACAATCAATAGTATAAAATCTGAGCACGCTATCACTGAATACAGCTACTATCCTGTTTCGTCTAAAAGTCGCACGGTTTAGAGATTACTTAGGAATATCTAAAAAAAGAAAAACCTGGAAGACAGAAAAAACCAACTTCCTCAAGAAATCACTAAGTCTATCCAAGTACATTCCACATACCTGCTAGCAAAGGAACAATTAATTGTATAGGAAATACATTAAGGCCTGATTCTACCAGACACCGAAGCCTAAAAAGAAATACTACAAGAACTTAACACGGAGAAGCAGGAAATATGGTCGGATTTCTTCTCCACGGATGCGATGATCTACAGGGAGCGAACGCAGATATGACTTGTGACGTATATTGACGACATTTGCAGTACATGGTTTCCATCACCTGACCTGCCAGACAGAGAAATATTGCTAGCCGGAAAAAAGTTGCAAGTGCAAAGTGTGTGGATCAAAATGTGACCGATATAATTTGATGTGGTCCAAAAGAAAAGTAAACCCACAGACTTAGAGCGAACATGCACATTGTGCAATATCTTACTTATTATTATTAAATTATATGGAATAACAAAGTGAAACATGGACAGTTAATATATATGTTGTGTTATTAAATAAATATTTATTTAATAACACAACATTAATATTTCACTAGTGTGGTTTATGAAAAACTACTTGCCATTGGATCTTGAATGTGTTTTGATCTCATGAACAAAGAGAGAGAGTTAAGATTAAACAAATGAATATCAGACTAAATGATTTTAATTTCCAGGCAAATTCATCTAGTAATTTAAACTCTTATTCAGAAGATCAGAAATGGAAATTCCAAACTCGTGTCCCCGAGAATGTGCGTTTCCCATGTGCCACAGAACCAGGTTCTCCCGGAGGTCGCTCTGCAACTCGTCCTACCAGTGTGCACCGACTGCGTCCCGGTGACATAGACGTGGTGGGGGCTATAGGAGATAGTATCATAGCTGGAAATGGCATCCTATCTTCCAATATACTCGAAGTTCACATGGAAACCAGAGGTCTTTCTCTGGCTACAGGTAGGTACTTTTATATTCTAATAGATATTATCTTTTTACTTTTTTCAGTACTTTCTCTTGATTTATAATTTTTATCTTCTTTAGCATTTTAAGGGGTGTTGATTGTGAACAGGACTAAAAAGTAATTCGTAATAAAAAATGGATATCTGATTATTATATCTGACATTAGATTTTTTGCGTTAATTAAGAACAGTTTTAGTTTTAAAAATAAATAACTATTAGATACCTTAAATATCTTTAAGACATCTAATAGTTACTTCAGTACATAATTTAAATTTAATAGCCCAGAAATATTCAATGCAAATATCTACCAATAAAACTAAAATAATGGCCTTTGTGGAAAATCCCCAATACCAAGCAAAATTTGTCTAAATAACAAAATTTTAGAGAGAGTTAATGAGTTTACTTATTTGGGATATAAACTCTCTTTTGTTGAAAATTTGGATTTATCAGAGAACATTGTGAAATTCAACAAATCAATGGGAATCATTAATAGAGTTTTAAAACCTTCATTAGTGCAAAAATCAACTCGTACTCGTCTTTATCAAATAATGGCTCGGCCAGTCCTATGTTATGGGAGTGAAGCGTGGACTATAAACACGAGAGATGAAAGCAGACTAACAGCTTGTGAGATGAGATTTATACGCCGAAGAGCTGGCTACACCAAATGGGATCGAAAGAAAAATGTAGAAATCCTTCAAGAACTTAAAAAAATGTGTCGCCAATACTGGACTACATCTCCAGATATCAGCTAAACTGGAAGGAACATGTCTCAAGAATGGCTAGATCCAGGATCCCCAAGGCAATAATGAACTACTGTCCAAATGGGAAACGGTCACTTGGTCGACCTATGAAAAGATGGCAGGAAAACCGCTTTCTCAGGCCGTAACATTTCTTCTAGGACTAATACCTGTCAGGATGATGATGATGATAGATATCTTAAACCATTCAGCCTCAATTAATTTTTAGATAATACAAGTTTAGTCATCGCATACCTATATAGAAATACAGTTTTCTCATCTTCTGCAATAAATAAGAAAGTAAAATTGTCTACAAATAGCCATCATACATAACAGTGTGCCCTAACAATTTTTATATCACTATTATTTTGAATAAGATTATTATTGATATTTTAATTACTTATTTTATAATATAAACTATTTATAAATATTATTTTTGAATAACTGTTTTTACTTAATCTGCTACACGAGTTTTATCGCATACTGAGTAAATTTTCCTCAAAATGTCGTAATCCTACCTAGAACATTTCTTGGGAAAAGCTTACCAAGATGTGAATTTCAGGAATTATTTAAAAATAATTAAAAGACTGATTGCCTTAAGATATGAGAGGCCCATCTAATAGTAATTTTATAATGTTATTACAAAGAAACAGTCATTGCCATATAATAATACAACAAGTAACTATTAAACCTCAGGTGTCCTCATCTAGGGGATATGTGGATGGCGACCACAAGGTGCCCAAGCTGAGCAAAACATTTATTCCACTTACTTGTGTTTTGCACTCTTTTAACTTTACTATCTAACCTCTTTTGGTTAACTCTTGTTTTTTTTTACCCCGACGCTATTAGGGCATCCGAGGGCTAGGGGGTCTTTCCTTTCTTCCCATTTCTTCTTTCCTTTATTTTCTTTTCTTCTCCAGAAAAGCCTGACCAGAGGCTATAAGATGGCAGCCCCATCACTGGTCTTGCCTTCCTTTGGCCAGCAACCAATCGAAGGGACTATTATTATGCTTCAAGTCTTATACGAGAATTTCCCGGAAGGATCGGAAGTTTTTCTATAGGATCGTAACAGGCCTTGGCCTAATACTTGGAAGGAAGAAGAAGAAGTAACTATTAGCAGAAAAAGACTGATGACATGTACAGTAGCTCTTTTTCATTGTGACTTTCATATATATGTGTATAGCGAAATGTACCCATTATTCACATAAAAATAATACTACCAGGTAGGCCTAATCGGAATCAACTATAGGCCTATATATTTTGAAAATGAATTGCTTCCTGCGTTTCTTCAAAACATATTTTTCTTAAATACTGTACAATATTCACTATGTACAAGACTTTATGGTTAAATGTTTTTGTCAAATGTAATAAAAACCTCATTTTGATCCAGTGATATAGTATCTCTTGTGTTTATAATAGAAAATAATGGGTTTAAAGTGTGTTTTATTTAGGACTGCTGCATTTTTTTAATTTCATTTCGAAATTAAAGTTTGATAATTTTGAGATATTAGATGTTTCGTTAAATGTTTTCAGATATCATAAAAATTATAATTATCTTGCAATATATTTTGTGTGTTTATAAACAATAATTATACATTTTTATGCGTACTCAAAATTAACTTATACTTTCATTTGTAATTTATATAGGAAATAAAAACAAACATGGATCAAACAGTACCGCGAAATTACAAAACTATATCCTACCATATATTAAGTACATAAAATATATACAAAATTGATCTCTTCATTTGATTAACTATTTTAGCAATATTTTAACATTGTATTTTAAGATCCATTAGAAACGTACTATGGCTGCAAATAAATATTTTGCTGCTTTTGGGAAGTTTTTTATGTCTCGGTTGATATCAAGTACAGCTATGTAATGAAACAAACAGTTCCTGTGAGACCAGTAATAACATATGCCTCTGCAACCTGGACCTTGCTGAAATCGGATGAGCGATCTTGAGATTATTCGAAAGAACACTACTTAGATCTCCCTATGGGGTTCTGCAAGAAAAGATATCTGGAGGAGATACAATAACGAATTATATCTTCTTCTTCTTCTACTACAAGGTTTAGGCTATGCAGCCTGTTCCGGCGAAGTTAAAAGTGGAGTCCACCTTCTATGTGGTCGGCCAACATCTCTTGTTCCTGTGGGATTATACAGGAAGCTTCTTTTTGGTATTCTTTCGTTGTTCATTATCATTAAGTGTTCTATCCATTTCTTATTACTTTCGCTGATTTTATCTTCAATTTTATATATATGCCTATTCAATTCTTCTCGTATAGTTTCATTCCTTATTCTATCCGCTCTTGTGCATCCTTTCACATTACGTAAAAACAGCATTTCCGCAGTCTGTATCCTGCTTTTATCCCTTGATTTCATTATCCAATTTTCACTTCCATACAACAACAAAGGAAAGCCATTGTTTTATATAATTTAAGTTTCGTATCTTTCCTTGTTTTCCGACCTAAGGTAACGAATTATATATATTATATAATTAATATGACGTGGCTAAATACATTAGAATAATATATTGTACAATATTTGGTAAGTAGGAACGTAGGAAAGCCTAAGTCAAAATGGGATTATGTATAATTGAGGATATCAGGACTCTGGAAAAAAAAAAAAAAAAAAAAAAAGTTTAGAAGGCCGAGTTCCGCATTGGACTGTCGTGCATTTATGATGACTATTTAACTCATGCCCCAAATGGGAGCCAATGACCAATGAATTTTGATTTACAACCAATAACAGTCGTTTTTCACCTCGATTTTATCAATTTAATTGTATCACTTTAAAATCAAGTTCCTCCTTTTTAATATTCTGAATAGGTCAGATCATTATTTTGCAGTGACTGACTCTCTAAGAAATACGTTGAATGTTACAACAATTTATATATTAAGATGTAAGAATTCCAGAATGCATGTGGCTAATAGATTGTACATATAGTGCTCGAATGCAACCATATAGTGCTTACGGGTTATAATATAAAAACATTTGTAGCAATTGATTATACCACAAAAAAAACACTGTTTGCACTTTCTGAAACGTATTATTTCCCAGGAAATAACGTTCCAGAAAAATATAATTCACATATTTACTTCATAGGACATCAGAAATTGATCAATTTGAGGTGTTTCATTTTTTCTCCACTAGGATGCATTCTTACAATATTGCGATCCTTTGGCACTAAATAATAAGCCTATGATCTGGTTGCAGTGATGAACAAGTGAAAGATAACAATCGTTTCTCATTTGTTTTCAAACATCGCAGTTTACATTAAATATCTAAATATTTTAAAATAACTATATTTAAATAATGATTTGTGAGTAAACAGCTTAATTTTATTCGTTAAATAGTCCTAACAAACGCCACTCTTGATTTCCAAATTCTCTAGAGGAATTCACTCCTCACTTCTTGAGTCGTGAATTTATCGATAATTTGGAAATCACTCGTGGCATTACTTATGACTATTTAACTGTTGCTCTAAAAAATGATTAAATGTTGTGTAATGAATCTACATTATTGTTAATAGTTATTTCTCATACAATCATCTGTTATTAATGCCCATAGAGATTTAACAGTAAATATATGCTATTTATACCTATACAGCCGGCTTAGAAACCGCCTGGAAGTAAGATCGGAATACATAACCTCACATTTGGTAAATATTAAACATTATAATTATTTTATGCTTTTGATGTTGTATTAGTCGCTAAATGGGGCACGCCGTAGCGTAGTGGTTAAGGCACTGAGCTACAAGCCGGAGGGTCGAGGGTTCAAGTCCCGTTGGGGGTCAGGATTTTTAAACTGACCCAAACCCTCTGGCGGCACTATGGCCCTGGGGTCGACTCAGCCCCTAACGGAAATGAGTACCAGACGCTTGTTCTGGGAGTAAAGGCGGCCGTCACGCAGGGCTGACAACCTGGCTGACATAAAGTGCCGATTGTCTAGAAAAAAGTGGGAGCCTTAACCTCCTACTACCCCAAGGGCCTCCGGGCCTGTTGTGGGATCACTTTACTTATTAGTCGCTAAATAGTCACTACAAATCCAACGCGAGACATAATCACGTGTTTTTTTTTCAGAAAAAAAAACTCTTGTTATATTACAGTTGATAATTGCTTACATTTTTATATACATCAACAGTTTTGAAATATAGTCTACTAATCAAAATACTCTAGGACGTTACACATTAAGTTTGTATATTAATTACGTATATTAGTGGAAATTTATTTTAAATTTCGAAGATTTTAAGACTTTCAGAGCTTACTGGAGAAGAATACCGAGTTGAATTTAATTATATCAGAGTAATTCACTTGGTTGTAGAAGAATTACAGGCAAACGGTTTAAAATTTGAAATCTAAAAAAAAAACTCATTTATCAGTTGATTTTTTAGTTCACATTTTTATAGAAATTAAAATTACAATTTTAATTTGTGACTAGTACCTTGACGGAATTTTACCATGAATTTGATTAATGTTCACATTTTTATACTCATAAACAGGTAACAAAGTAAGTATATAAATGCTGAATTTAAGGTCCCTTAGCTGCTTACGTTTTGAAATATGTATTAAGAAACATCAACTAGGTTCGGTATTAATTGCTGACATTGAGATTCTTGTGAAAGTTGCCATTTCCGCATATCTTATTGCACGTGTAGATTAAGAGATTTGGTTTTATTACTAATATAAAATTACTGTTTTCCATTTATACTACATGTATATGGATATGAAATATAGTCTCTTATTTTAAGGAAGGAGGAAATATTACGAGCATTTGACAATAAAGTGCTAAGGAATATTTCTTCATCAAAGAGTGATAAAGACCTACAGGCAGGTGAATGGAAAAACTACTTAAAATTGAGCTATATAATCTCTATGGCGAATTCAAATACCTAGGAACAATAATCACAAACAGGAATGAGATGCACAAGGAAATTAAACATAGGCTCGATTCTGGAAATGCATGTTATTATGCATTACAGAGACTCTTGACTTCCCAACTCCTTTCAAAAAATGTTAAACTGAAAATATATACAACTATTATTCTACCAGTTATATTATATGGATGCGAAACATGGAGACATTCTTACTTTAAGGGAGGAAAGGAGATTACGAGTATTTGAGAATAAAGTTCTTAGGAAAATTTTTGGACCAAAGAGAGATGAACAGACAGGTGAATGGAGAAGACTGAATAACAGTGAATTACATGGTCTTTATAGGAAGCCAGATATAATGAAAAAAGTTAAGTCTCGTAGACAGCGATGAGCAGGACATGTGGCACGAATGGGGAATGAAAGACGTGCATGGAAGCTTCTTGTAGGAAAACCAGAGGGAAAACGCCCAGTTGGTAGACCAAGAATGAGGTGGGAGAATAACATTAGCTATGATTTGAGGGAAGTAGATTATACAGGGGATGATTGCAAAACATTGGCTCAGGATAGGAATATATGGAGAGCTTATGTCCGCGCGGCCATGAACCTACGGGTTCGATAGTGCCAATGAGTTAGTTAATCTCTATGGCAAGTTAAATGTTATAATACAACGAAGGGCAGCATTTATGGGTCGAATGGGAAATGAAAGACGAGGATGTAAACTATTTGTACGAAAATGAGAAGGAAAGCACCTAGTAGCTAGTGAAGATTAAGGTGAAGAAATAACATTAACTAGGCTTGAGGGAGGTGAATACTTACAGAAAGTTATTGGGTAAACATTAGGTCAGGAAAAGGATGTATGGAAAGCTCATGTCCGCGCGGCTTTGGATGGGTTCAATTGTGCCAGTGAGTTAGATAGTTTTCTTCCCCTAGCTAAAATATTGTATACCATTTATTTTATTCATTTTAAAAAAGTTTGACACAGCACCAAAAATTAAAATCTTCTTCTTCTTATTCGGCTTTCCCCCACTTATAGGTTTGCCGTCTTCAATTTCCATTTATCTCTATCATTCCAATCTCCCTCTTCCAAATTCCTATAATCCATTATAGTTCTGACGTAGATTTTCCATTTCCATCTTGGTCTGCCACGTTTATTTCTTCCAGGGGGTGACTATTGTTATATATTTTTTGGCCATCTTTCATTTTCCATTCTTAGTACATGGCCATACCATTTAAGCGTTTGATTTTCAATCCTCTTAATAACAGATGTGGTGACATTCATTTCTCTCCAAATGAATTCATTTCTTATTTTATCCTGTCTTGTTTTATTTTTTTTTTATTTTTGCAGGCTTCTTTTAAAATAATCAAATTCAACTGTTCTAATTTTATTACTTTGTAATTCCGCCAAAGACCAAGTTTCACTTCCATATGACAAGATATTCTATATTATGCTCTTATAAATTTTCATTTTAGCTTCCTTTGTAATATTTTTGTTCCAAATTATTCCATGTAATGTCTTAGTTGCATTTTCTGCCATTACAATTTTAGTCTGTACATCTCTCTCACAGGTACCTAAACTTGTAATTATTGACCCAAGATATTAAAAAAGTTCACATTTTTTTTTATTTGCCCTGTTTCGAGTATGAGGTCATCCACATCCTTTCCGAAACACAAATATTCTGTTTTCTGTAAATTTATATTGAGTCCCCATTTTTTTATATTCTTCCATTAGTTTGTTTATCATATATTTCATATCTCATCCCCCGCAAAATTATTTGATCATCTGCAAACAGCAATTAAAATCAATCTATGAAATGTAGTCTCAGTTTTAAATTTTAATTATAGACTAGCATCATGTAAAGGTTCATATAATTGGTACTTGAACATAATTTTAAAGCTACCTAAGAGACAAACGAAAATAAAATGTGAAGAAGATAATACTTCTTGCAACAATCCATGATATAAAATGTTCCATTTTCTACTTTGAATGACATACCAGTGATCTATAGCTATTTCGTATTTTTTTCAGAAAGGGTTACATTATTTTATTGAGTAAATAAACTTTTTCGTTTCGTTTCAGGAGGAGATTCTAACTGGAGAAACTATCTCACATTATCCAACATTCTTAAAGAATTTAATCCTAATATCATTGGATATGCACAAGGAAATGCCATGAGTTTTATGCCTGATTCAAAATTTAATGTAGCCGAACCAATGGCAATGAACAGGGATATTGTTTTCCAGGCCAAGCTGCTTCTACTCCGTATGAAAGCGGACAAAAACATCGATTTTGAAAAAGACTGGAAGGTAAATTCTATATCTGATTGCCTTTTAATGATTGAGTTTGCAACTAAAGAACATAATCTCTTAGTTTTATTAGGGAATTCCATAAACATCTAAAAATCACTAACACTTCTGGAACTAATAACTTCTTCACTAAAACTTCAGCATTCAATGGCTCATAAGACATTTTGGAAATAATCATCGACTGATTGAAAATATGTGACGCTATAAAAATAGTTTTTATTTTTCCACAGTCTAGACTAGCATAACGTAAGTTTCGCCGCATAGTACATTGGACATAGTTCATATGTGGCAATATTATCACAGGTGTTAACAGATGGAAAAGAGTAAATTGAATGGATGGTATCACTTTCGACAGAATTAGAGATATTTCCCATATCTGAGAGTAATCCTAGTGATAATGTTGACACGACTAAATATTTAAAAGGTTATTACATAAAAGGAAATAAGTGTTTTTATGCTCTCAGTGATATAATAAAATCAAAAAGTGTATCAAGAAACTCTAAAGGGAAAATATACAGAACAACAATACGACCTATAGTCATGTACACATCCGAAACACAATTTTAAGAAAAAAGTTCACTGCTGTGGTTTCGAGGTAGCGTGCTGCCTTGCCACGCAGCGGGCCCGGGTTCGACCCCTGGTCGGGGCAAGTATCCTGTGAGTTTTTTTAGGTTTTTTGTCACCTGTAAGACACGACTAGAAACATTAAGACACAAACAGTTTCCGAACATCATATGACCATCATAATCATCATCACTCATATTCGCCATAAATTAAGTTTAGGATTAAGGGCGCTCGTGGCGCACCACTACCATCATAATCACCAGTCATATCATTGGGACAGCGTAACCCTACTTTTAAGGCGCCCCTACCTCAGAAGTGGATTACAATTACACCAATGCCAGGAGAAAACACCAGAAATGTCAAAAGACAAACTGGGGCATTGAATAAAAAATCAAGGAAAATAAATGCAACGTGGAAAAGTAAAACTCTTTGGAGAATTTTTCGTCCAGTTATTGAAAATAGTGTTTGAAGAATTAGACCATATAAAGAAGTTCATGAAAGGTAAAATAATCAAATATTGTAGCGGAAATTAAAAGAAAAATAATTTCCTGATTAGGACATGCAGTCAGAATGAAGGAAAGTAGAATACTCATAAAGCTTATCATTGGCAAACCACGTGGTAAAAGGATGATAGGAAGGCCAAGAATTAGATGATGTGGAATGGAGGTTGACTGAAGAAGAATGAATGTTGGGAGAAGGATGCTGTGGAAATGGAGGCATGGAATCAGTGGTAGATCGTGTCATAAAAAAATTGTTGGTTCTTAAAATTAGCTTTAGAGTAATTTAATACGATGCATTAACCGAGTGAATTGATTCAAGGGTCAATGTTTGGAACTCGTATTCGGGAGCTTCTGGTTCAAACCCCGATGTCGATCCTGGTTCTCCTAAATCATCAAGGCTGAGTTGGAATTTCATTAAAAAGATCCACTTCGTCATATTCACCATTTCATAGCATCATTGAAAAAAATAATGGGCGCTACAATATTATAAGTGTTAAAAGCTTCTATAATTAAGAAAAATATAGGATGCATGAACAATTTTAACCCCCCCCCCAAAATACAAATTGGAACAACTAAAATATATTTCTCTCACTATGAAACTCTGACTTGAAGTGGTGGACTGGCTTGCGTGCTTAAAATAACCTGTAGGTTCATGACCGTGCGGATATAAGCTCTCCATACATTCCTATCCTGAGCTAATGTTTTCCAATCATTCCCTGCATAATCTACTTCCCTCAAATCATAGCTAATGTTATTTTCCCATCTCATTCTTGGTATACCAACTGGGCGTTCTCCCTCTGGTTTTCCTACAAGAAGCTTCCATGCACGGCTTTCATTCCCCATTCGTGCCACATGTCCTGTCCATCGTAGTCTACGAGACATAACTGTTCTTATTATATCTGGCTTCCTATAAAAATCATGTAGTTCACTGTTATGTAGTTTTCTCCATTCACCTGTCTGTTCATCTCTCTTTGGCCCATAAATTTTCCTAAGAACTTTATTATCAAGAGGAAGCTACTGTAACAAAATGATAAACTCGCAACCTTAATCAAAATTACCACTTATTTTAGTGTAAAAAATGTAAATGTTTTGTTACTTGAAAACTCTGGTAATACAAAAAACAAAATTATAACTCTCCAAATACGTTTTTAGCTCTCATAAAGATTCAAATTTTGGATCCCAATAATAATTTTTGGTTTCATATTTAACATTATTTCGTAAGTAAAAAAAATCCATTAAACATAAAATAAATTTTTATTTGTTGTAATATCTCTTCAGAGCTAAAGCCACCGCCCACCGAAGTTATTCTTCCCATTTATTTAAATACATTTGTTGGTAAGACATTTTAAACATAAAATTCATCAGTTTCAAGCTATTTGTGGCACAATAAATAGAACATTGAATAATAAAGCCCATAAACAAACAAAATTAAAATTTTATGAAATAATGACCGTCCCTGTCCTTTGTGTATGGGAGTGAATCTTGGATTATCACTACCAAAAAGAAAGTAAAATCCAAGCAGCCGAGATAAAATTTTTAAGAAGAGTTAAAGAATGCACTTAGAATGGACCAGATAAGAAATGAGGACATCCGTGAAGAACTGCAGATCTGCTCCATAAAAGAAAATATATTTAACAATAAGAATCAGTGGAAAGAACATGTAGGAAGAATGGCAGAAAGTAGATTACCAAATAAAAACATTATTTTCCGAGAGGAAGAAGAGATGTCGGACGTCCTCGGAAGAGATGGTCTTAGTTCCATTAGTGAAGACGGAACAGGCATTTAATACCTAAACCAGGAAATGAAGAAGAAGAAGAAGAAGAATACATTTCTTTTGAACTAGTTAACATCAGTGAACAATTTCAAGATGGGTACCTCGATCTATAATATTTTAGTTTCTGCACAATTTACACATATTTACTTCGCTTCAAGTATACACACAAACCTTCGGTATCTAATTAAAAAAAAGAAAGTTAATTAATAAAACTCACATTAATCTTATATTTGTCTTTTTTGTCTAGCGTATGTTATTACTTTATTAATTGGATCAAATTTCGATCGTTAGTTTTTAAACTTTTTTGTAAATTTTAGATAGGGAGAAAGGTAATCTTGTTAATTCTTTCATGCGCCTCAACCAGGCTAAGTAAGTCTATTGTATACTAAAAAAAAAAGTTTAATAAAACTTTAAAATCGCTCATAACAACTAATGATATCACTAGAATAACCTAAACAATCTTACATTTTTAATTAAATGGTTCTCATTTCGACATTACTGGCGTTCTCTCTTGGTATTAGCGTAATTATATCCCACTTCTGTGGTTGGGGCGCCTGGAGGGCGGGTTTAGCTCTCCCTATGATATGATGGATGATAGTGGTACGCCAGGTGAGTCCTTAATCCTAAACTTACTCTAAGGGAATATATCAGGGGTTGCCGCACACTTGGCACCTTTAAGTCACGCTTATACAGTTACCTGTTGTCTAATAATTAATGTTTCTCTATTTATTTAATTTTATACTATGTCATTAATAATCTTTTCCTCGTTTTTTATATATCTTGTACATATTACATATTTAATTCGTTAAATTTAGAGTAAATCAAAATACATTATAAATATTAATTGTATTGTATTTATAACATGTAATCGTTTATGTATTTTGTAATTTAGATGTAAGACTATTTTTTTTTTGTATTTTTAAACCTGGTTGAGTGGCAGACAAGGCCTTAAGGCCTTAACTCTGCCAGGTAAAATAAAACTATTATTATTATTATTATTATTATTATTATTATTGTAAATGACTATAATTATGATGGTCATATGATGTTCGGGGACTGTTAGGTGCATAGTTCACTGAATTGAAATATTTGAAAACCGATATCTTTATACACCATATCCCACGTTTTGATGCTTTGGTTTACTTTTTTTGGAGAAGTTTCCGACAGATAGTCCTCCGTTTCACTAATTTTGAAATGTCTGAATTACATTTTTCTAATCTAAACTAGAATACTGCGGCATGCCGTAGCGTAGTGGTTAAGGCACTGAGCTACAAGCTGGAGGGTCGAGGGTTCATACCGTTGGGGTCAGGATTTTTAAACTGACCCAAACCCTGTGGCGGCACTATGACCCTGGGGTCGACTCAGCCTCTACTCATTACCAGACGCTTGTTCTGGGGGTAAAGACGGCCGTCACGCAGGACTGACAACCCGGCTGACATAAAGTGCCGATTGTCTAGAAAAAGTGGGAGCCTTATCCTCCTACTACCCCAAGAGCCTACGGGTCTGTTGTGGGATCACTTTACTTTTAAACTAGAACACAAAAGAATTAATATTTAACTGGAAAATCGGAAATGATTTTCCCTATGTTTAAGGGCTGTCAACAAGAATTTCTAAAATACTTTCCTGTAACGTACGCGAAGATTACATACCAAAAATAACCATGTCTATAAAACCGTTATAAACCATTGCCAGGACGTAACTGAGCCGTAAAGGCATTGTCCATTAACAAAAAACGAAGAATTAGTACTCATTACAACAAATAATAAATTGAGATGTAAAATTTATAAACAATCGAATACTCCAGGAAGAAGGCAGTATCCAAGTACCCTACAGGAGAGAAGTTCCGAGCGAAACTGATGTGTTAATTTGGAATCACTTCAAGGTGTTCGGAGAGAAAAAAAAAATATATATTTTAGAAAACAAATGAGGTACGGCAGGCAAGTAATAATTAGATAGGTAGGTAGAATTTTATTTAATGTCACTCTTTTAACATACGTCATTACCCAAGATATTTAAATCTGGCAGTAAAAGGACCGAAAAATGATGTACAGAGGCCTCTTTCTCATGCTTCGGGTTCTTTTATGTGCCGCAAATATACGACACGGGACCTACAGATTTATTTCCCTTCCGAAGAAAATCATGCTCAGAAATTTTTATACCTTTAAAACTATGTGGATTCAGGATGATTTCGAAGAATCTCACAACTAGAAGAAAAAAGAAAGAAGGAAGGAAAGAGAGAGAGAAAAAGTGAGAAAGGGAGAGAGGATATTCTAAAACATGTAACATTTAATGGAAGTTATTTTAATAAATGTTACAAATACGATGATTTTATTTCAGCTCATTACCATTTTGATGGGTCATAACGACTTCTGCTCGGACATGTGTTATCGGAACTGGAAAGCTCTTCCAAACGAGACACGTGACAACCTGAAGGCTGCATTGGATTATCTCCACGACAACATGCCGAGGACAGTCGTCAACCTCGTCCCTCCTTTGAGTGAGTTTTAATTCAATGAAAAGCAGACGCCAGACTAATTTATATTTATGACGATAATTGACTATAATTTTCTCCAAATTCATTTGTATTCCCCACGTGGTTACAAGTACAGCCTGGTTAAAAAATAATAATTCCCAAATGAAAAAAAAAAAAACTTATTCAGTGCCCCCAGATTGTCATTTCCACATTATGCTGTTCTCTTCGGGGGCACGCCGTAGCGTAGTGGTTAAGGCACCGCGCTACAAGCCAGAAGGTCGAGGGTTCAAGTCCCGGTGGGGTCAGGATTTTTAAACTGACCAAAACCTTCTGGCTGCACTATGGCCCTGGGGTCGACTCAGCCTCTAACGGAAATGAGTACCAGACGCTTGTTCTGGGGGTAAAGGCGGCCGTCACGCAGGGCTGACAACCCGGCTGACATCAAGTGCCGATTGTCTAGAAAAAGTAGGAGCCTTAACTTCCTACTACCCCAAGGGTCTCCCGAGGCCTGTAGTGGGATCACTTTACTTTACTTGCTGTTCTCTTCTGCATTGTCGTTATTGTAATCCACTTCTGAGATTGGGGAGTCTGATAGGCGGACTTACCCTGCCTCGATGATATATGATAGGTGATAATGATGGTAATGATGCACCAGAAAAGATGTTAATAAGAATCATCATCAACAACAAGGATTAAGCCCAATGGCCTATTCCGATGTCATTATAGGTCGAATTGGGCCTTCCATCTCTTCAATGGTCTTCCCAACAATCTTCTCCCTTTTGGTTTATAATTATACATTCTTCGTGGATGCGCTGTTCATTCATTCGTAATACGTGCTGAAGATAAGCATTTTGATAGTATTTCATTCTTTCACAGAGATTAAATATATTAAGTTCTGTTCTTATATCTTCGTTTTTCTTTTTATCGGTCCTTTGCTATCCTGCTATTGCTCTCAACATCTTCATTTCAGCAGCCTCTATTTGTTTACTATCTGCCTTTGTTAATGTCCAGATTTCACATCCATAGATAAGAGATGGAACTGCCAATACTTTGTAAAATTTTAAAATAGTTTCTTTTCTAGTTTTATTCAATAAAGTACGTTTAATTGTGCCACATATATAATTGAATCGTTGCATTTTAGTGTGTTTATCTAAATTTCTGTCATGCCTTTATCTGAAAATGTGTTAATTTATACACAATTTCGAATTTTAATCGTTTGAAATAAGTAATTACAAATTTTATAACTACTTATTTTTTTTACTAAGGTGTTAATGTTTGTGGCATGTAGCCGGGATTGTTCGAGTTAAAATTATACTTCCTACCAATTTTAGTGTTTTATGTGGTTTTCCTCAGTCGTAAAGGAAAATGCTAGATTAGAATTTCATTATAACCTGTATTTCATGATTATTCATAATTTCATATGTATTTTTTAAATTAGGAATATTCTACAATACAGTGTTTCTCCTTCAACCTAAAGTGGTTTGTCGTCAGAGGTTCCTGTCTAAAGCTACTTCTTCCCTCAGATATCTAGCTTTCATACTTTCACTCCATCCATCCAACGTTCTCTAGGTCTGCCTCTTCCACGTCTTTCATTAGCTTTTCAATTAAGGATCTTATTTGGTATTCTCTCTTCTTCCATTCTTATGAGGTGTCCATACCATTTCAAACGTTTTTCTTCTATTTTTTCTAATATGTTTTTTCAACTTCAATAATTTCCCTTATTGTGCTGTTTCTGACCTTATGCCTTCTCGAAATTCTTGTCGATCGCCTCCAAAAACCCATTTCTACTGCTAACAGCTTATTGGCTTGTTTTCTACTTACTGTCCATGTTTCGGACCCACATAATAAAATGCTTTGTAACTGAACTTGAAATATAGTTTTCTTCATTCTGTATATTATATTTCTATTCGAAAGCACTGAGTTCATCATACCAATGATTCTTCTTCCATCAGTTATTCTTATTTCAATTTCTGCAGTTGAATTCTCACTTTTATCTAAAATAGATCCTAAATATTTAAAATTTTTAGCATTACGTATTCTTCCTGAATTACATTTTAGCTCATCTGTTGTATCCAATAAAATATATTCTGTTCTATTATAATTTATCTGTAACATTTCATATTTAATTATAATTAATACCAATTGTATTAGGAGTAGACAAGTGAAAACACACAAAATGAACATATAGAACCTTTCCATTGATCTCTGACCTATTACCATTAAATATACTAAAGCGTCTAAAAAATAAAACAAACTCATACATCGAAGTATGTAAAGTCAAAATTGGTGACAATTAATAAAATTGTTGTATGGTAACTAACTCATGGGAACTATAGAAAGCCTAGGATCATGACTAATCCTGTTATAAATATATATATTAAATATTTAATACCTTAAACTTAATAAATATTAGTTTATAAAACTAAAACAACACGCTTTATTAGAAAACCGAACTAAAACATAAAACATAATTTTAATATCCAACACGCTTGGGATAAAATTAAAGTGGTCAACAAAAGAATTATCTCCAACACATATAGAATAAAATTAAAGTTATCTACAAAAAAAATACCATCAAAAGCGTGGGGTGCTTTTTATGGTTTTTACGTTTTCTTGTTAGATACTTTCCCTTTTTAAAACGCTAATATCTGTTTATTGTAAAATATATTAATTGATTAGCGTCATGACGTGCCCCACGTTTTGATGGTAAAACTATTTTTTTTTGTAGATAACTCTAGTTTTATTCTAGATGTGTTGGAGATGATTATTTTGTTGACTTCCTTAATTTTATCCCAAGCGTGTTGGAAATTAAAATTATTTTTCATTTTTTAGTTGTCGGTTTTCTACTTCAAGGAAGCTTGTTGTTTTAGTTTTTTTTATAATTATTATTTATTATTTACGTTTTAAGTTGGTTTTCTAATAAAGCGTGTTGTTTTAGTTTTTTTTAAACTATTATTTAGTTTTTAATTTTTAGTTTAATTGATTGTCATAAACCGGAATCCCATGAAAATTTAATTGTTTACGATATTTTTAGTGTCTAGGCACGAATATAATTATATATTTTTAAAATTATTATTATCTAACATTATTATAATATTTTTGAATATTTTAATGTAGATAAATAGTTACAGTTAATCGTATCCTTCTCATATTTTTGGATAAATTACAATGTGTTAAGTTTACAAAATTGTCATTAATATTTTACAGAATAAGATAAAAATGTAAATATCTTTAAATTCGATACTATTTTAGTATGAGCTAAAAGTAATAACCTTCTAAAAAAAATCCTCCTGGCCGAATTTGAACCAGCGACCTATGGATTACTGAAATTATATACCACTACAGTCCACCGCTCTACCAACTGGGATACCAGAGGATATAATATTAATTTCTTACAACGATGGACTAAAAAGTCGACAAATTCGCAACCTATTATACCGGTTTTTATTTTTTTGATGTCCTGATGATCCTGGTCAGGATCTTAGAAAAAAAATATAAAATGATTGTATTGACACTGGTCCTTTACAAGTATACAACATTTCAAGTCAATCCAATGTTTCTAGGTGGGTGAAAATAGTGTTGAAATATTCCGTAAGATTGATACAGGTCAAGCTAATATAAAGCGTGTAAAAAGATAACATATTGCTAGCAATAAAGGGGTGAGATTTGTTAGTAAATCCTCCAGCCCTTATAGCTAATTTATTGTAGCTCCCCAAATTTATCAGAGTATTGGGAGGTCACCGATATCATACTGGCCGAAATTACATGAAAACATTTTTTTCGCCATGGGACTCGAACCATCTCAAGAACTATAGCTCTGCACAAAGGCATCATGCCTTAAACCATGCGGCTACAGCGAGGGGCGTTTTCTTTCTATCACATACCTTTATTAGAAAATAAAAGGGTTTTATATGTGAAATAAACCTTCGAATGTACACTTGTAGGAGATCGATCGGGCTACAAAACTTTGTTTTAACGATGTACATATTATCCTAATCTTAATCTTAATAGAGGCTTTAGACTTTACAGCAGTTTGCCTTTGATTCCTGCTTTCCAGACATTCCTATCTTCCCATTGTCCATCTTCCATACTCCTCTTCATCATGGCATCATATATTCCCCTCATACCATGCTCTTCTACTTCTCCCCCTCTTCCTTCTGCCTGGTACCATCCAATCCAACACCTGTTTAGACCACTGGTCTTCCGACATCCGTTGTACATGTTCATACAACTGTAGAGCTCTCTTTGTTATCCTATCGATAACAGTTTCTTGTGCATCCATTTCTTGTCTGATATATGTATTTCGAATATGTTGTAGCCTAGATATTCTCATACTTCTCCGTAATCCATCCATTTCTGTCGCCAATATTCTTTTTTGCATCCTTTCATTTATTGTCCAGCTTTCTGATCCATATGTAAGTTTACTTTCTATTATTGTCTGTATAATGTCTTTTTTTGTTTTTCTGGTCAAATTTATATTCCATAAAAGACCATTCAGGGATCTAATCGCCTTCCTTGCACAATTTCTTCTTTACAAGTACCAGATTTATCTATTATAGATCCAAGATATTTAAATTCTTCAACACGTTTAATTATCATATTATTTATGTGTAGGTCTTCGGAATTTGCTCCGATTGCCATCTATACTGTTTTAATATAATTTATCTTCAGTCCATCTACCTCGAATGCATCTAACAACTTTCTAATCATATATTTTATATCTTCTTGATCTTGTCCTATTATAATCTGGTCATCAGCGAATAATAAATTGTGCAGTAAATGGCCGTTAATGCTGATTCCCATTCCCCTACATGACTTATTCCATTTCATTAATACATCTTCTAAATATATCTTGAACAATGTTGGTGACATCCCGCATCCTTTTCTTAATCCTTTTGTTATATCAAATGTACATATTAACAAAATGGTTTATCATTGAAATTCGGGCTATGGTAATGTCAAGACTTCGATATACAGCACCGAACTGCATGAAGTAATTTCCTTTCCAGGCTGAGGCGAACGGGGACTAGATCATAGCGATCACGTTGTCTTAACATATAAACCTTCAGTCACAGTAGGACAAAAAATAAATGTCCACACTTATAGATATAACAGATGCCTACATGCATATCATATGGTGTAATGAACTTTAACTGCACGCTCGCAATATAAAACTCATTTCCGCCCACGGGTCGTGATAATATGTACGCCGAATCGCTAGTCTTGTATTATCGTTGCGTTTTCATGTTCAACATGCGGTTAGTCCAAGATCCGGCTGCAAGATTACTACATTTATCGAGTGTATAAACAAAATATATTTCTTTTCATAAAATTGTGAATGACCGAATAGATTTTTGCCGAGTTGCCTATTAAAATTCGGCCGCCAGTATGTTTAATTAAAATGTAATTTATTTATTTATTCGAAATAATTTGATTCTCTTGTTATTAAAATAAATTATAATCCAATTCGCAGAAATCGATGTATAGAGCTTGAAAAGTTTTTGTTGCCATTGCACACTTGGCCGTAAACCTCCTCGCGGCTACAGCAGGCTGTGACACCAATCAGTAATAAAATGGCGGTAAGTACGTATTTATTGTTTTATATTGTTTCAAATAAAGTTCAGTTCATTTAAAATGATGTAATTTGATTCGTATAATGTACATTAACACTACCGTTTGGATATATTTGTGTATATACATTGTACGTAATATACATAAAGGGCAGTGGTTTTACTTCCCGCTGCGAGGGAACAATATAAAACAATAAATACGCACTTACCGCCATTTTATTACTGATTGGTGTCACAACCTGCTATAGCCGCGAGGAGGTTTACGGCCAAGTGTGCAATGGCAACAAAAACTTTTCAAGCTCTATACATCGATTTCTGCGAACTGGATTATAATTTATTTTAATAACAAGTGAATCAAATTATTTCGAATAAATAAATAGATAAACTGTATTTTATATAACATACCGGCGGCCGAATTTTAATAGGCAACTCGGCAAAAATGTATTCAGCCATTCACAATTTTATGAAAAAATAGATCTTCAGTGATAGCACTGTATGAAGTAAGCTCCCTGGGGGTCCGTCGGGCCCCAGCTGTGCTCACAACAGCAACAGGGCGCGTCCCCGGGCGGCGGATAGGGGAACGGTCGGTGGTTTGCTTGCATTCCTCCCGGCTAGGTCCGGACCGGACCCGCGGGCCATTTGTGGGGTCGTCAGGACTCGAGCGACCTGACGTACTATTTAGCTCGTGCTGCGCCCACTCCAGCAGCAAAACGCGTCCCCTCGGTGGCGTAGTGGGGAAAAGGTCGGTGGATCTGCTAGTCAGTCCTCCCTTCCAAGTCCGATGGACTCGCGGACCATGAGTGGGGACAGCAGGAAAAACATATGGCTATAGGGGCCTGCTGTCAAGCCTGAACGACCCCGGCCCACAGCTGGGGGCCTGTGCCGCCGTTGGTGGGGCGGTGGGAGACTAGGGATTCGTGCACCCTATCTCCTGGTTCATTGAACCTGAGACCATCTGTGGGGCACCATGGGAGATGAGCTCCCTGGATGCCTACATTGCTCATGGGCTGCCTCACAGCAGCTACACGACTAGGCCTAGTCTTGCGAACGGGCTGGATGGGACAATACCGGGCGTAATGCTGGGAATTACCACCAGGTCAATAAGCTCGGGAAAGGAGGAAGCGCGGTCTTTTGGTCTGCGAGACTTAGCGCCGACTCTGGAACCGAGTGACCCAAGGACAATCTGTGAGGTCGTCAGGAGTTGAGCGACCTGACGTACTAAATGCTCAGGCTGGACCCACTTCAGCAACCAAACACGTCCCCAGCTGGTGCAGTGGGGGAAAGATCGGTGGATCTGCTAGACAGTCCACCCGGTTAAGTCCAAGGGACTCGTGAACCATTAGTGGGGTAGGCAAGAGTTGAGCGCCTTGTCGTACTAATTGCTCATTTGTTGGAGCTTGCGAGCTCCGTGCTGGCCACAACAGCTGCAGAAGGCGTCCCTGGGGGCACACCAGGGCTCGGCTCGGACCAGTCCAGCGGGGAGCTACTGTACTGGTTCCTGGCTTGGCCTACGGGCCCGTCGACAAACTGTGGGGTCGCCAGGAGATGAGCACCTGGATGTACTAAAAGTCTCACACTGTTGGGCTTGTAGCCCTAGCCGGTCTAGCAACGGCTGCAGGACACGTCCCTGGAGGCAGAACAGGGGAATGGTCGGTGGATCTGCGACAGCAGTCCTCCCGGCTAGGCTCATGGAGCCCGTGGACCAACTGTGGGGTCGTCAGGATTGAGTGACCTGATGTACTATGTAGCTCAACAATTGCCCAGAAGTGCAAACTCCAACACTCTCTCCCTGGGGTGTTGGTTTAAGGACCGTGAACTTTAACGTGGACGCGAAAATAGGATAGGGAGGATTAGAACTAGGACTTGGGAGTATGGTCATGACGACCGAGTTATCCCAAGGGGTGGACGGCAGGGCCTAGATGTATGAAGTAAGCTTTCTGCTTACTATGAAGAATTACCCCACCCACCCTTAGAATCTAGCATGCAAACGTTCCACTCTCCATTGCCACTAAACATAAGGCAGACTACATTGTCCTAGACAGAGGGAACGGATAATACATTGCTACACTAGTAATTATCTCGAGATCACGCAGCGGGCTTGAGTTCGAGTATCGGTTGAGACAAGTTTTTGAGTGAGGTTTTCTTTGGGGGTTTTCCTCACCTGTAAGACGAATGTCAGGAAACGTTAAGGCTTAAACGGTCCCCGAACATCATCATCATCATCATCATCATCATCATCATCATCACCACCATCATCATCATTACCATCATCATCATCATCATCATTCACCTCATTCGACTAAGTTCAGGATTAAGGCCTCTCCTGGCGCAACATTACCAGGAGAGAATATCAGAATGCCGAAATTGAATAAAACAAAATACTAGCAATGACTTTGTTAGTGAAGTTATGATAAGAAAACATAACATGAAGTTAGTGAAATCATCATAAATGAAGTCCATCGTTTTAAAGATATCACTTTAAAAATGCACTAATCTTACCTTCGAATCACAATTACAAAAATCCACACAATACTATGCTGATGTGTGAAAAATGAGAGGTAATATGAGTGGACGTGACAATAATTACAAGAATCAACTCATTATTGTGAAATGATGATAAAATTTAGCTTGAGGATTTTTTTTTTCAGATGTTGCAATAGTGAGACGTATAACACAGCCTTCTGCTGCCTGTCAAATCTATTGGCGTACAGTTTGTTCATGTTTCTTCGGATTCAAATCGAAGAATCATGAGCAAGAGTTTGCGGACATAGTTGAGAAATGCCAGCAAGTCTACTTCGAATTTGTAAGTTGATTTTAATTGTAATTTTATCTTGCAAGAAATGTCTATAAACTTTGTGTTTAGGACAATTTATGGTGAATATTAAAGTTATCATAAGTAATGCCACGAGTGATTTCCAAATTATCGATAAATTCACGACTCACGAAGTGACGAGTGAATTTATTTAGAGATTTTGGAAAACAAGAGTGGCATTTGTTAGGACTATTTAACGAATAAAACTAAGCTCTTTACTAAACAATAATTATTTGAATATAGTTACAGGTGTTTTAAAATATTTATATAGTTAATGTAAACGGCGATGTTTGAAAACAAATTAGAAATGTGAGGTTATGTATATTCACTGCAACTCGATCATATTATTTATTGCCAAATAGGATCGCAATATTGTAAGAATGCACTCTAGTGGAGAAATAATGAAACACATCAAACTATTATAATCAACATTATACTGTAGGTTAATCATTTATATTTTGAATAAACAACTCAGTAAAATCACTGAATCTATTCATTATTTACTATTTTCAATGTATTTGTTGGAGAAAAATAATGGTCTAACCTGCTCAGAATATTAAAAAGGAGGAGCTTTCTTTATCACAAAAGCAGGAGCTGATAAAGATAAATCGATAAAGAGCGAGGGGAAACACGACTGTCATTGGTGTAAAACAGAATTCATTGAAACGTGATTGGTCATTGACTAGCATTTGCGACATGAGTTAAATAATCATAAGTAATGTCACGAGTGATTTTCAAATCATTGATACATTCACGAGTCACGAAGTGACGAGTGAATTTATCTAGAGCATCGTTTCCCAACCTGTGGTTCGCGAATCCCCAGGAGTACGCAAAATATTTGAAGGGTTTCCCCAAAACTTTTCCATAATGGTGGGTTTCGAAGTTAGGCCTATTTTAATTATTATTATTATTATTATTATTATTATTATTATTATTATTATTATTATTATTATTTTAAATTAAATTAACCCTATAATGCCCCTTGTTACGTATGTGTAACATGGAGAATTTATCACATTATTTCCACAATAAATTAATATTTACCGCGAATGTCTAATTTACAGTTATTTAACAATGTTAGGAATGCGTTTGATTTCCCTATAACTAGGCCTAAATGTTTTGTAACTTTTAAGCCGTAACTAGAGTAACTTTAGGTTTTAACCGTTAAGGGTTAAGTTAATTTAAGGTTATTAAACATTTTGCTTGGAATTACATTTTATGCATGTCTACTGTATGTATATTTAAAAGTCAGTGGCTAACTCAACTCAGATCTTTGTGCAAGGGGTTCGCGAGTCGAAAAAGGTTGGGAACCGCTGATCTAGAAGATTTGGAAATCAAGAGTGGCATTTATTAGGGCTATTGAACGAATAAAATTGAGCTGTTTACTAAAAAAACCTTTATTTAAATATAGTTACCGGTTTTTAATATATATATATATATATATATATATATATATTTAAAAATGTAAACGATGATCAGGAATGTGTGGTTATATTTCATCACTGAAACTTGATAATATTATTTACTAGCCTGGCGTGTACGGCTACGCCTAAATAAATGGAAATTAACGTGCTTTTACGTAAGAAAAAGGAAACATAATTGTACATTTACATTTTTAGATACCCCGTGCTGATTACCCGGCGTTGCCCGGGAATGTACTTATCCCGATCTTCTTGACATAAATGAGCTGAAATACGAAAATGAATGTGTTTTATGTTTAGTTAAACAAGTAAATGGAAAAATTTATATCGTAATTATTTTTAGTTACTCCGTGCTGTTTACCCGGCGTTGTCCGGGAATCTACTCATCCCCATCTTCTTGGCATAAATTAGTTGAAAGACGAAAATTAATGTACTTCTTATGATTAGCTGAATAAGTAGAATGAAAAATAATTATAAATGTATATCGTAATTATGTCCACCGCTATGGTCTCGAGGTAGCATGCTGCCTTGTTACGCAGCGGGTTCGGGTTCGATCCCCGGTCGGGACAGTATTTCTGGGTGAGGTCTTTATCGGGGTTTTCCCTCACCTGTAAGACAAATGTCAGGAAAACTTTAAGACCCAAGAGGTCCCCGAAATCATATGACCATCATCATCATCATCCTTATCATCATCATCATCGTCCTTCACCGGTGTGGAAAGCAACGGGAAGCTATCACACCTACAATTCCCTAGTAAAGCTGCAAAGCATAGCATGAACATGCTATGATTGCAGTGAAAGCCCTGCCCTCGGGCAGATTTACTAATGTATGGATGGATCGAAATTATTTTAAGATTCCCGGCGCTGATTACCCGGCGTTTCCCTGGAATCTACTTATCTCTATCTTTTTGGCATAAATGAGTTAAAAGACAAAATTCGTTATTGTGAGTTATGCGTAAAAGAATACCCGCCGTGTGCTGCTATGCTTGCACAGGAATCTACGTACTTGTCTGGATCTTCGTGGCATCAATGAAAGATAAAAATGGTTATTGTGAATTATCCGTTAGAGATAAACATATGCTGTCGCGGACTTTTTGTAGAACGTTTTGAGATATTCAATTCTATGTACATTAATTTTGTGTATTTGTTATGGTTTAGGCAGTGTAAGACATTTAAGCGTCCAAAGAGCTACTTTTTTCACGTTTTCCACTACAAAGGACGATTTTAAGGGTGTAGGAGTTGAGTATTACAACTCTCTTATAGCCTATGTTTATCCCGGGAATTTCCTGAACATTTTACAAAAAAACCCATCGTAATCGGATCAACGGTATGACCGCGCATATAGTACGAACAAACAAACAAACAAACAAACAAAGAAACAAACAAACATACATATTTATATATTAGACTAGTTAATACCCGGCGTGCGCTGCTACTCATAAATAAATGTTAATATGTTTTCCCACAAGCCGTGCACTATTCGGGAATCTGCTTATCCCGATATTCTTGGCATCAATGAAAGACATAAGTGGTTATTGTGAGTTATCCGTAGAAGATAAACATATGCTGTCGCAGACTTTTTTGTAGAGTTTGTTGAGATGTTCAATTCTGTGTACATTAATTTGGTATATTTGTTATGGTTTAGGCAGCATAAGCATTTAAGCGTCAAAATAGGGATTTATTTCTACGCTTTCACTACAAAGAGTGATATTTAGGGGTGAAGGGGTTGAGCATTACAACTCCCTTATAGCCTATGTTCATCCCCGGAATCTCCTGAACATTTTGCAAAAAAACCCACCAAAATCGCATCAACGGTATGGCCGCGCATAGAATACGAACAAACAAAACAAACAAACAAACATTGATTTTTATATATAAGATTGCCAAATAGGATCTGAATATTGTAAGAAGGCGGTATAACCGTTCCACCAAATATGGAGGAAATTCCATATTTTGAACGCCTGACTAGAGTCTATAAGGTAGCAGCCCTACCACTAGTCTTGCTCTGTGGATGGCTGGCAACCAACCCAGGGGACTTCCTATTACTCGAAGAAACTTAAGCAAAGACTGGAATGATCACACTGATATTGTAAGAATACCCCCTATTGGAGGAATAATCAAACTGTATATTGTATTCACGTAGGCTTTCACGGCCGGAGTTGCTATGATGATCTTGAAGATTTTCTGGCTGTAGGCCGTGGTCGTGAGGCTTGTAGTTCCCCGACGTTTCGCCATCCATGCCAGACGCAGTCTCTGGCGAAACGTTGGGGAACTACAAGCCTCACGACCACGGCCTACAGCCCGAAAATCTTCAAGATCATCAAACTGTATATTATAATCAACATTATAGGTTATTAATTTAATTTATTTTTTAATTGAACAACTCAGTAAAATCAAGGAATCTGTTCATTATTTACTATATTCAATGTATTTGTTGGAAAGTCACTCACTGCAAAATAATGTCCTAACATGTTCAGAATATGAAAAGGAGGAGCTTTCTTTATCACAAAAGCAGGGGTTGATAAAGAGAGATGAAACACGATTGTCATTAGTTGTAAAACAAATTGATTGAAACGTGATTGGTCATTTGGGGCATGCGTTAAATATACTGAATAATGAGACATGTTCTTGCTTCATTATAATAACCTGGCTATGTAATTCTGGTTTTTACAGGTAAACAATAGCAGATACAATAAGAAAGATGATTTCGCTGTTGTGGTGCAGCCTTTTTTAGTAAACGCAACTATCCCAACCAGAATAAATGACAACAGAACTGATTATTCTTATTTAGCTGCGGATTGTTTCCATCTCAGTCAGAAAGGCCATGCAGCTGGTGAGTGCTATCAATCATACAACATTATAGAGTACAGAATGTAAGCAAACTGTTTTACCAAAACTAATAGCTACAGATGATTCCTTTGTTGTCGGCCGTGGTTATATTCCTTGCTCTAGTCACATGGATTGCGGTTTCAAACCCGGCCGGAGTAGATGGATTTTTTAGGATGGTAAAGTTCAAGGAACTAGTCTTCCGGGAGAGACTAGGTCCCGAGTCTGAAGATTTTCAGACACTTAAAAGAGCCTTAAGTATGAAAAAGAGGCATCGTAGCAAAATGTATCGACTTTGCTTCATACAAATAATACCTTACTTGACTACTACACTCTAATTCAACCCAGAAGTTACTATAGACCTTATGGGCTATGCCAGTACTCCCCTACCTACAGAGGGTAGATGTTGCCAATCTCATAATAATGATATTTGTTTGTTAAGGACGGGGTGGAGGGGCAAGGTTAGCAGTACCTTTTCCAAATCTATGTACTATACATTTAAAAAGACATATTTTTTTCTTTTACGGCATGCAAACTAGTTTTATAGTAAATATGAGGGTCGACAATTTCACACAAGGTAGTACAGATCCACAGAGCTCAGTGACAAGTGGTAACTGTTTTTTTCTTTAAGAGAGGGTGGCTTGGACGGCTACAACTTACAACTATGTACTTGCTGTGTTGCAATCTTTAGTTTTATATATGGATTTCTCTCAAGAAAATGCTGTAAAATGGCAACCCAGTTCCCTATTTCAAACACACAGTAACTTCCTGGGTTGAATCTGAGTGTAGGTGTCTCTTGACCACAGATCACTAACGACATTTGTAGATAAATTATCGTTACTAAATCAGACTTATTTAACATTTTCCAATACTGTTATTTTAACACAGTTCCAATAATGAGTCATATTATAATATTATAATGATATTGTGAAAAGAAAAATCAACGTCCGAACCAGGAATCGAACCGTGGACTTCTCCTCCTCCGTAGGAGTGTGCAGTCCATGAATGGTGTAGTGGGCTGCACACTCCTACGGAGAAGGAGAGATCCACGGTTCGATTCCTGGTTGGTACATTGATTTTTCTTTTCACAATGTCATTATAATATTTAAATAAGACTTGTTAATCTTAAAAATCAAATCAGATCGAAAATAGTAATAGGAAACAAAATCATAGAACAGGTGAACCATCTCAATTATCTAGGATGTGACATTTCATTTAATTATGATAATGATATAAATAATAAAATTGCAAAATTCCAGGGAATATGTGGTACGATAAAACGAACATTAAATAACAAAACAACAAGAGAGACCCAACTGAAATTTTATAAAATGTTGGCAGTACCGGTACTGCTCTATGGTTCAGAAGCCTGGATACATAAAAAAAAAGACCTAAGTAGGATAACGGCAGCAGAAATGAAATTTTTGAGATCTGTTAAAGGGTGCACTAAGGAAGACAGAATCAAGAACACAGAAATAAGACAGGAACTTGAAATATTTGCAATAACTGATAAAATGGATACATATAGACAAAAATGGAAGCAACACATAGACAGAATGAATGAAGATAGATATCCAAAACAAATAACAAAATACAAACCTAAAGGCACCCGAGATGTGGGCAGACCTAGAAAGAGATGGGCTGAAGTCGGAACGGGTCAACAGACCTAATCCATGAATGAAGATGATGAATGATGACTTGTTAATCTCCAAAGAAGTGGCAAGCCCCGACTTTGGCTATATGGATGGATGGATGGAATCCTCTGTGGGCTAGTCGACGAACCTCTGCACTTCATGTATCAACATCAATTGTGTGACATAATGGTTCTCGTTTGGTTATTTGAGAATTTCAACAACAAAGAATTTGTGTTCAGATAAGTGAAATAATGGCATCGTATATTTGATATTTTAGTTTTTTATTATGAATGTCTCTTATTAATTAACGATCCAAATACAAATTAATTTTTGATAAATTATTAAATATTTATCGCCAAAGAGATTGTGGCAATTCCCGTCTTTTTCGACATCGGTTTAAGTGTTGGCAACATATGAGAAACGAAACACTGAATTTTGGGTGAATTGGAACACAAATTTTCGGCTGAATAGGGACAGCGTATTTTACTGATTTATTTGTAATTCTAATCAGAGCTGAACGGAAGTTGATATGCATATAGCCATTGAAACATTCCATGAGGGGAACAGTTTGTATTATGCGGCAGAGTTATTTGGGGTACCTCGTTCGTGTCTTCGCCGACACGTTACAGTGGGAGTGACGATCTGCTGAGAAAGCAGTTGGTGCAAAGAATTCTTCAGTTATCTGCATGTGGATTTTAATTAGATTTCAATAACGCGAAAGGCAGATTTTTGCTTTGCGCATGAAAGTGCAATAAGTACAAATTTATCCTCGTCAGAATCGGAATAAGAAATAGAAAATTATGATGATACTGGAGAGGCGGATCAGGATTACACCATCTGTGGGTTTTGTTTATAAAATATAATTACCCAATTTCATCAAAACTTGGATACTGCATATAGTGTCATGCTAAAAGATGTGAATGGTATCATGAAATGTGTGTTGGAGCTGAGGGAAGAAAAAGAAGAAGAAAAAGGTTTTGTAGGCCTATATAAAACAAATAAATCTTATTATATTATATTTTATAGATACAAATATGTTATCAATTTTGTTTAAAATGTCTAAATAAATATTTTACCGAAGGAAGTCAGTAGAAAACCGTCTCAATTCACCCACATGACTGTCCCAATTCACCCTTAAAAATTGGAAGATGCATAACTGGAATATAAATATCAATAATTCCTTATGTATTTGATTGATGAAACAATAACTGGTACAAAATTTTCACCAAAGATTATATTAAATGTTAAAGTATAAAACATGCAAGTCTTACCTCTAATGAAACCCATATTACAGATTTTCATTTTTTGTCCCGATTCACTCGAGCTTTTTACCCTAAATGCAATGCAGCTTTAAAAGATTACTTTTTTCTACATGGTTGGCTATTTCACATTTCTTTTGTTAGCAAATGGAGCTTGATTAAAAAAAGAATATTGTTTTCGTTTCCAGCTGCCAACTCCTTATGGAATAATATGATGGAACCTTCGAATAAAAAAACCTACAGTTTATCATCAAATGTCCTGACCAGGTTTTTATGTCCTACACCTGAACATCCATACATCTTCACAGCACGTAACAGCCAAAGAGATGCTTCCAGACAGAAAACAATATAAGAGGGAATTCTCGAGGGCAGAAATTCAGAGAAGTCTTTAGTCACTTCATACACATCTCATATTTAACTTATAGTTTCTCGTTACATTATCATAAGTAATGCCAAGAGTGATTTCCAATTTATCGAGAGAATTTGGAAATCAAGAGTGGCATTTGTTAGGACTATTTAACGAATAAAATTAAGCTGTTTACTCACAAATCATTGTTTAACTATAATTATTTTAAAATATTTATATATTTAATGTAAACGGCGATGTTTGAAAACAAATCAGAAATGTGAGGTTATGTTCATTCACTGCAGCTTGATCATATTATTTATTGCCAAATAAGATCGTAATATTGTAAGAGTGCACCCAAGTGGAGAAATAATGAAACATCAAACTATATATCATAATCAACATTACGGGTTATTCATTTATTTTTTTAGTAAACAACTCAGTAAAATCATGGAATCTTTTCATTATTCGCTATATTCAATGTATTTGTTTGAGAAAAATAATGCTTTGACCTGTTCAAAACATTAGAAAGGAGGAGCTTTCTTAATCACAAAAGCAGGAGCTGATACAGAGAAATCGATAAAGAGCGAAGTGAAATAGGACTGTCATTGGTTGTAAAACAAAATTCATTGAAACGTGATTGGTCATTGACTAGCATTTGTGGCATGAGTTAAATAGTCGTCGTAAAAAATTACATTCTTACAGATATTACAAAATTAGTAATTAGGAGTGATGTGTAGTATTATGAATAAACATAAATTACAATATTATGAAAAAATGTAAACGTTTTATAAGAAAAATGTGAAAAAAGAGTTAATACGTGTGATTGCGTAATTTTGTGAAAATAAATAAATAATTAATCAATTGATTTGGTGTTTACTTGATGAAAATCCATTATGTACATGAATGAAACTACTGGAGTTTTATTAAATAAACGACAATCTTGTGGAATAACAAAACATGAATAAAATTTTTGTTGGAAAATTAGAGGGAATGCGCCCAGTAGTCATGCCAAAAATGAAGTGACACTATGACACTTGCCATAATTTGAGGGAAGTGAATTATACACTAAATGATTGGAATATACTAACTCATGATAGGGATGCTAATATCTGGGGTGCCATGGACCTCCGGATTACATAGTCCCATTTTATTTTTATCCTATAAAAACTTCAAGGTCATAAGTAATTTTAAAGTATCTCACATTAACCACAGAATAGCAAATACTTCCGATGTAAACAAAATTAGAGTTTTGTGTGTGTGTGTGCGCGCGCGTGCGTAAGAGTGAGTGAGAGTGAGAGAGTGAGTGAGAGTGAGAGAGAGAGTGTGTGAGAGAGAGAGAGGGAGAGGGAGAGGGTCGAGAGGGAGAAGGGAGAGGGTCGAAGAGTGAGAGGGTCGAGAGGGAGAGGGGGAGGGGTCGAGAGGGAGAGGGAGAGGGAGAGAGGGGGGGAGCGAGGGGAGAGGGAGAGGGAGAGAGGGGGGGGAGGGAGATGGAGAGGGAGAGGAGGGGAGAGGGAGATGGAGAGGGAGAGGAGAGAAGGGAGAGGAGGGAGGATAGGGAGTGAGGGGAGAGAGGGAGGATGGATGAGAGGGGGAGAGGGGGGAGAGGGAGAGGGATAGAGAGGGGTGAGAGGGAGAGGGAGAGAGGGGGGAGGTGAGAAGAGGGAGAGGGACGGAGGGGGTAGAGGGGAGAGAGGGGAGGAGAGAGGGGAGGGACGAGAGGGGAGAGGGACGATGGAGAGAGGGGGAGGAGAGGGGGAGGGAGGGGAGGAGGAGGGAGAGGGAGGGGGGAGACGGGCAGGCGAGAGAGGGAGAGGGGAAAGGGAGAGGGATGGAGAGGGAGAAGGGGGAGAGAGGGAGAGAGGATAGAGAAGGGGAGGAGGAGAGGAGGGAGAGGGATAGGAGAGGGAGAGGAGGGAGGGGGAGAGGGGGGAGAGGGTGAGGAGCGAGGAGGGAAATGGAAGAGAGATGGAGAGGGAGAGAGAGGGGGAGGGAGAGGGAGAGGGAGAGGAAGAGATGGAGAGAGGGAGAGGGAGAGAGAGAGCGAGATAGAGGGAGAGAATACTTGAAGATACAGCTATGTACTTATTTATTTTTGTATTTGTTCCCTTGCATATTTTTTATTTACCGGCATTTACCTGTTTACTTATTTCTTTACCTAGTTATTTATTCATTATTTTTAAGTTTTAATTTACTTATTTACCTATTTACTTGTTTGTTTTTTAATTTTTTTCCCAACTTACTTATTTGTTTAATAGCCTGTTTATTTATTACTTGTTTAATTGTTTGATTTCTTACTTAATTTATATTAGTTTAATTATTATTATTCTACTTTCAATTTACTGATTTTATCGTTCTTCTTCCTCTTCTCTCTCTCCATTGCCTTATAGGTACGTTTACGTGATGAAGCCGTTCCGCCAGGGCCTTACAATGGTACAACCTATCGGGAGATGGATTTAAAACGTTTGGATTGTATACATAATTTTTTTAACTACACAGGGATATTGAGGGCTTCCCCAAATGAATAATAAGTCAAAACCAGGGCCTCCAGCAAGACAACACCAACATTTAAGACATAACAATCATTCACTCACACATTCTTACTAAACATGGAGAATATGATACTGATGATGGTTGGATGATATTCGGGGACCACTTGGGCCTTAAAGCATACTGACATTTGTTTTACAGGTGAGAAAAAAGTCGATTACCCAGGAAACGTGTTCCGATCAGGGATCGAACACGGGCCTGCTGTTAAATTTAAAATTATATTTAAACATTTGAAGAGTATTTTTTATATACCTATCTATTTGTAATATGACGTTTAGGTAATTTTTGTATTAAATAGGTATACGTTGTCTCACTACCCAAAGAAGAGGAAAATGGTTTAAATAAATGCATTTGCTTGTTTACTCCAGACAATTTGTGTTGTTATAAACGGTGATGTTCCGTGACCACAACTGGTCATGAACTATTATGAATGCACAAACAACATAAAAAGGGACTGCGTTATGCATCAACTGGCTAAGCGCCATTTAAAAAATGGCATTTTGATGATATCTGTAGCACTGGCTCATGAAGTAAGTGTACGCACACTTTTAGCGCCAAATCTTTAAATATAGCCTTATGATTACATCTGTAGTTAGAAAAAATACAATACTATACTGTATTATGCTTCTTCTTGTTTCTTTTGCAATAGTTCTAGGAATGTATTCTTCAGAGACAATAGTTTGTGCACTCTAAAACCATTCTAGAGAACAGGTTGATCTTTTTTAAAGATGAGCGGTGCAAGTTACATACGAAAAAAATAATTGAATTTAAAATTAATTTTAATTCACCTTTTTGTTTCTATGTGTTTAACACTATTTTTTTATTCAAAAAATTAATTTCAATTAAGTTTTCCTTCTTATGTGTTCAATACTAATTTTTCCTCTGCTATTGTTTCGTTTTATTAAACAATCCTTTCCTTCACGTAGACTTTCACGGCCGGAGCTGCTATGATGATTTTGAAGAAGATTTTCGGGCTGTAGGACGTGGTCGTGAGGCTTGTAATTCCCCGACGTTTCGCCAGAAACTGCGTCTGGCAGTCTCAAGACAACCTTTGAGGATGCCAGACGCAGTCTCTGGCAAAACGTCGGGGAACTACAAGCCTCACGACCACGGCCTACAGCCCGAAAATCTTCTTCAAGATCATAATTCCTTTCCTTATTTCTTTATGCCTTCAGCATATCAAATAAATACTGTATGATTAATGATTAATATTTAATAAGTTGGTCAACTTCCATGGAACGAATAATTATTTATATTTTGTAAGTTGGACACCTTCTAGGGAACCATGGTCATGAGTGACTAGGATATACAGGCTTTACTGTATTTTAGTTTCTTTTATGGTTCCTTAAAATTAAGTCAGCTACAATCTCAGGAAATGCACCTCTCAAGTTTAAATATTTCGCTTGTCAGATTTTGTTAATGGCCATATCTCGGATCCAAATGTAAATGTAGGAACTGGAACTCTCAAGTGGATCGGAGAGTCTCTTCAAGACATGACATGACAATAGAGCAGCTGGCTCATTAGACTTTAGTGGGACTTCAACAACTTTCATCGACGTCCACCTTTGTGATCGAGATATAAACAGCACCTACTGCAGGCCATTAATGATACTCTGGATGCGGATTTGAGATTGGAGGTGGCCAACGAAACCATACTCTACCTCAACCTGGCGACACCATCACGAGTATGAGAGTTGATTGCAAGCGACGATGAGAAGCGGTGCATATCACCATTAAGGCGTCACATATACGAAAGATCAGACTGCTGGGATGAGGAGAAACTGGTCACTTGATGCGGGATTACGAACATAGGCCCGTAACGAAAATACTAAAATGAACCGGAGTGAAGCGGAGGCCACCGAAGACGACGCCAACACAAATCATTCAAGCGCCGCAAACAAAGGATATTGACTTCCTGAGACTGCAGAAAAGTTGAGCATCTGGTGTGGGACAGAATCACTAGGGCAGCTAGGGAACAAGAAACGTAAAAATGGAGAGATGAGAAAAAGAGGCCAGCGGCGCCATTATCACCACCACATCCTCGTGCTGCGTGCTAAAAGCCGAAAACGACAGAAACGACTATGGACTCATTGCCGACGGATGGATCCCTATTGATGTCGTGCAAGTGCTCGTCGATATAGGAACGACGCTAACAATCGTATGACCTGAAGTAGTAGAAGGGTTGTCCGAGAAGACGACACTGCAGAAGTTTTAGCTTCGCGCCGGATCAGAGGATATCGTGCCAATCAAGAAGGAAGTTCTGCTTGAGTTGGTCATAAGGAAGGTCAAGCTATGATGGTGGGTGTTTATCGCTAGAGTTTCCGAGGATGTCATATTAGATCTAGACGCCCCTAAGGATGTATGGGGCTAAAGCAGACATTGGTTGACGTATAATGTTTCGGACAACATTAAGTGCTACTCAATGATGCGGGACAAAGGCCAGAATACTTATGTACAACATTCCTACATGCTTATCTCGTCATCATTAAAATATATAATTACATAAAATTAGGGCTCTAATGATTGGTCTCGAGCATATTGATTTTTTAAACCTAAACTTTTTAAATAATCTGTTCCACACCGTTTGGCAGGGAACGTAAATAAAGCCTCTCATTTTCTTCCTCCTTAAAAATGTGCCTGATTTTTCGCTATTTCTACCACTAAAACTTTGACCCTTGAAATATATATTAACCTACTACTATTGATGATGAACTATCACACTTCTTAGTGCTCCTGATAGGAGATAAAGGAGATAATGATCAGTTTCTTAACTGTCAAATATCAACCATGCGGATGTCAGAATCGTTTGCAATGTCAACAGAACTTTTTTCTCCATCGTTATCGCTATTGTCTTTTAGCGACATCCAGCAAAGATATTGGATACATTCAGAATTCAAACTTTCTGACCACTTTGTAATTGTTTCTCTTTCCTTTGTCCCTGAACTGCTCCAATTTCTAGAGCTATAACGTAATTTACAGCCCACGGCTCTACAAGCTGCCCTATACGTTCAATCGTTTATTGATCCCCCCAAAAAAAGTTTAACTTAAGAAGATAGTGAAATATTGTAATAACAAATAATGTTATTGCATTTTTTAAACGAGTTTCTTAAATAGACAGATATTTTTAGTTAGGAATGCACTTCTACCGCGGAGATTTTGTTTAGAGAAGCTTTAGTAGTGTCGAAGTGTGATTTCTGTTATTGTCTGTTCAACGGATCTGTGCCCCCGTAAGATATGCGAACTAATATCTACTTCCTTTTCTGCCTCCGCACATATTTTCCCTCCCTGAATTTCTATTTCTCTCTTTTCTATTTCTCTCTTGCACTTGCACTTTAATGTTGTCAACTTGACTCCAACCTTGCGTTATTCAATATTCAAGAGCCATGACAATTGGGGGAAGTTAGGCAACAACCCTACTCGATGGCTGTTGTTTGACGAAGTGGGAGGGGAATGCGGAGAAATGATATGTATGTTGACGTGCACTTTTCTAAGAACGATGCCAGCGCTACAGGGGCACAAATCCGTTGGTCCGAGTATAACTCCCTGGAAATCAGTTTGTCGGCTTGGTAGTGACTCGAGAGGCGAGTGTTTATATTACTTGTCTTCATTTTTCTAGTCGCTGGTGTAACTGCCAGCACAAGGAACGAATCCTGGCGGAACTGGACGAATCGATCCAAAAGTTCAGTGCTTCGAAATTCGCAAAAAAAAAAAAAATATAATTTTGGCGGATCAGAACGAAATTATTTTTTAATTTCACAAAATAAACTAATACTGACGGAACCGTACGACTCAATCAGAATGTTCAGTGGTTCTGAATTATTGTTATATTGAGAGCACGTATAACGACAGAATAAACTATTATTATTAGGTAATCAATTGAAATGGCGTTTACTTGATGAAAATCCATAATTTATTTAACTGAATAAAAATAAACTTGAAGGTTTATGTTAATTTCATATTTGTTTGTTTGTTTCTTTATTTATTTATTTATTATTTTTTTATTTTTTAACAGCTGTTTCGATATTTTGTACCTTCATCAGACATGATTACAAATTAATGAATTTTGTTATTATAGTACATAACAACTGTAACTATGTAACAATTTTTTTATAACAATCTCCATTATAAATTTAAAAGAGGCGATTCATTGAAATCTAGTTGGGAATTTAACAGCTTATTACCATTTTTCAATTTATTTATCTCTACAACTTCTAAAAGATCCAACTTCTTTCCTTTGTCAGAAACATATAAAATTTTAAAATTTGAATCAAAGCAATGATATATAAATATGAAAATCACATAAAACTTTAAGTTTTATTTTTATTTAATTAAATATATTATTATTAACTCTCTCTGTGCATTATGTTTAGACTATTCTGGCAGTATTAGAGTCTTACAATTTGCTTATGCGATAGTATATTAATTCAATTTTAAAGCTAATTTTAAGGGGATTATAGTGAAACTCCACCCAGTTTATACAGGGCCCCCACTGATTACAGGTCTCCTCAATTAATATAAATAGATATTATAATCACTTCATTGGTGCAATAGGACTAAACGCTATACAACTAAAATTAAGAACATAAGACTAAAATTAACTTATGCCAACTAATGGAACTAAAACACTACTTTAAAAAAATCACAAAGCTCACCGAACATGTGCTTTAACTCTAACTCAATGGCACTATCGAACCTGTAGGTTCATGACCGCGCGGACATAAGCTCTCCATACATCCCTATCCTGAGCTAATGTTTTCCAATCATCCCCTGCATAATCTACTTCCCTCAAATTATAGTTAATGTTATTCTCCCACCTCATTCTTGGTCTACCAACTGGGTGTTTTCCCTCTGGTTTTCCTACAAGAAGCTTCCATGCACGTCTTTCATTCCCCATTTATGCCACATGTCCTGCCCTCGCAGTCTAAGAGACTTAACCGTTCTTATTATATCTGGCTTCCTATAAAGACCATATAGCTCACTGTTACGTAGTCTTCTCCTTTCACTTGTCTGTCCAAACATTTTTCTAAAAACTTTATTCTCAAATCTCGTAATCTCCTTTCCTCCCTTAGAGTAAGAGTCCATGTTTCGCATCCATGTAACTGGTAGAATAATAGTCTTATATATTTTCAATTTAACATTTTTGAAAGGAGTTGGGACGTCAAGAGTCTCTGTAATGCATAATAACACGCATTTCCAGAATTCAGCATATGTTTAATTTCTTTGTGCACTTCATTCGAATTTGTGATTATTGTTCCTAGGTATTTGAATTCAGCAAATTCCTCAAAATTTCCCTCATTTGTCATTAGCTGTCCATCTCCATTATATAATATATTTCTATGTGTGACCATATATTTAGTTTTTATTGATATCGGTATTTACTTCCAGTTCCAATTTTTTGGTGTTACTCAATAGTGTATGGGTGTTGACCATTAGTATCTCTTCGTGTGCTTTAGGATCAGTTTTAATGCAATGTATTGAAAATGAATAGTAAGAGTTTTGATGTGACAATAAAATCCCCCAGAAACCCAATTATGTAATAGGATCCGGTAGAATTGTTCCATGTCAAAGTGATGGATTACGGTACAGAGGACAGTAGAAATCTATTAACGGATACTATTAATCTGTTTAACCAGTGAAGGCCGGTCGTTTACATGAAAGTTTTGAAATGAGGGTGGGGGAAATATTTAAGGAATTACTGGATGTTTCAGAAATATGTTGATCCTCTCACTGCGGGAATAAATTAAATATAGTTTAGACTTTAGTCCATGCTGTACAGATAATGTATCAGTGAAATCAAAATAAATATCGTGGCACATAGAAAGTTATATTTCATTAGGTGGGGTACTGCTTTTGCTATTCCTGTAAAATATGTTATTTAAACTAACTAGCAAAGCATGTGAACCCTCTTTTATCTACGTTGATCCTCCAGTCAGAGGGAGGTTCCTAAAATTGACGTCTCAACTGGCAATAATTTTGTAAAACTTCAGGTAAGCGACCGACATTCACTGCTGAAACAAAGTTTAAAGGCCGAGACAGTGTTCGGCCGAGTACTCGACTAATATTATCAAAAAGTAATCTAACAAGAGGTTGTGTTTTTCTGAAAAATTCACGAGCGACATAGTCGCGAGTGAGTTTGTCTAATGAAAACTGAACCTCGCGTTGAATTTGGAATGACTATTTAGGGAATAATACAACATCAGAAGCGAAAAATAATTATAATGTTTAATATTTACCAAATGTGTGGTTATGTATTCCGATCTTACTTCCGGGCGAATTCTAAACCGGCTATATAATTATAAGTAGCATATCTTTGCTATTAAATCTCTTTGGGCTTGGGAAAAATCAATAAGAGATGATTGTATAAGAAATAACTATTAACAGTAATGCAGATTCATTATACAAAATTTAATAATTTTTTAGAGCAACAGAACTAGCCTTTCTTTTTTCTGGTAATTTTTGTAGTTGTTTCGTTTGGCATTTCTTGCTGTACCATATCGATCGTACATCATTGAATCGATATCCTTGTCATTGAATCGATATCCTTGTCAAATAACTTAATTTGCAGAAAAGTATCTCTCAATACGAATTTTAATTAAAAAAATTATGTTGGCAACACTGGCAGGAAGAGGCAAGTTTATCAACAAGGTAAGACAATTTTATCGGTCTATGAGATAAATAGTCAGTTACTACTCGGCCTAGTAACGGACTAGCATTTTGAAATAAACAGTGGATAGAACACTGTTCTATTTTCTCGGCTGAATAATTTCTGCCTCCATCGACCCATTTTACTCGTCTTTCAGTTGTTCAGTGTAATCAGTAGTCAGTAAAAAATTAATCCTGTTGCTCATTTTCCATATTTTTAAAAATATGTCCAGTGAAACATGTCCAAGAATAAAATCACACGAATACTACTGGGATTTCAAATTAGATGCATACAAATACAAAAAAATGCGGGTTGCTGTTTATTTGAAGTTAGTAAAGGCAATTAATTCAAAGGATTTTGGAGTGTCAGAGGTAAAAAAATATAATTAAAATTTGCGATCAACATATAACTAAGGAACAAAAAAGTCGAAGATTCTAAATATCGGGGAGCGGGTTGAATTCAGTTTATGAATCTCATGTAAAAATAGCCAACCAACTATAACTTACCATGGACAATGGGAAGAAGATTACATATGTAATGCAAGTTATATTATTTGTTATAGGCCTACACAATATCATTTAAATAGTTTAACAAGTAACTGTGTAAAATTCCAATATTTACACTTCATCGTTAAATAACCATTCTGTTTTGCCGACACTGCTCCAGATTTATTGAAATAGCTGGCATATTTCTCTCTAAGCTCTTTTGCATATCTTGATATATGGGTTTGCCACATTATTACCAGTAATTCTTGGCAGCTGGTTAGTAATTTCTTGACTCCATGATTCAGGAATGATTACACCTGCAACCATATCTTCATTGTCTAAGATGCCTTCTGGATGATATGTAATCCTAGGCGTAATTTTCAACTAATTATGCAAAGGACATGAAGTAAGATTAATTTACAGGTTACACCTGTGCTAGTCATTAGTCTTTTTGAAATGTCCGAAATATATATTGCCAGAATACTCGTAATTATTTTATATTACGGCTGATTTAATATTCGATTTCATCCAGGGCTGATATGATTAAGTTACAATAAAGTTTAAAAACTGACCACTTTTATTTTATTTTGCACCACCGCAAAACCATGTTTAAAGTTTTCGAACCGACCTCAAAAACGGAATGACTCGTTCACCTTCATTGTCCTTCCGCGTGTAATCACCTCTCTCACCAAGTTGCTCGGCCGAATATCGAGTAGCGAGTGATTCGGCAGGTGTAACACTCTCTCCCTATTCTAAATGTCTCTCGGACCCTCGATGGTCAATGTGGTAAATGGATCAGAGGCTTAGAGAGAAAGAAGATATATTTACCTTCCTTCAAATATTCTTACTTAACCCGCTCAAGAAAATTTCATTGCATGGAGACTTTCTCTTAAGGCGAATTGTTGAAGTCTCTCATGTACAGGGCTTTTAAAAATACGTACTCTCTTTTGTATCTACGTCCACCGCTGTGGTCTCGAGGTAACGTGCTGCCTTGTCACACAGCGGACCCGAGTTCTATTCCCGGTCGGGACAGGCTTCTGGGTGAGGTTTTTTTTCGGGGTTTTTCTTCACCTGTAAGACAAATGTCAGGAAGGTTAGGGCCCAACGGTCCCCGAAAATCATATGGCCATTATCATCATTCTTATTATCATCACCAGTGTGGAAAGCAATGGGAAGCGCTACCACACCTATAATCCCCTAGCAAAGCTGCAAAGCATAGCATGAAAATGCTATGATTACAGTGAAAGACCTGCCCTCGGGAAGAATTATTATGGATGGATCTTTCTACAATCATATAAACAAGGTTATATATCTTAACATTTAAAAATGTTTATTGTGAATATAAAATACTTTACTAATTTTCTCATATTATACGAGTGATGGAATGTGTTTTAAAAAAAGTTCATCACGCAGGAAATACTTAAACTAAGCACATTTTGAACAAGTCGAATTTATGGCTTTTTTCAGACAATTAACTCAAATTTCATTGTAATAACTTTTTATTTGATTGAATATCAATAATATTTATTGGTTTGTATTTTTGAAGGATCATATATGTGTGTATGTATGTGTGTGTGTATATATATATATATATATATATGTGTGTGTGTGTGTGTGTGTGTGTGTGTGTGTTGAAATTTGCGTGGACTATTTTTATATCGCGTGAAATCTGACTTTTATGAAGTACAAACCTAGCCTGTCTCGTAGAAGGTTCTATTTGGCAGAGTCTGTAGCTGGGCCCTGGTTTACAGACGATTTCATATTTATCTAAGCATAGGGCCTACCACTCGTAGGATAACTATAATCAGCAATGCTTTAAATTACAGCTAATCTTTCTTATCTTTCCATATGAACGACTGATCGTGATAGGACTGGGAACGTGCTCTACACCATGTAAATCTCAGGTTCAAGATTAAATCCAAGGACAGGCTAAACAATTCGTTATAATCGGGAATCAAGATTGTTAAACTAAAAGTCTTGTGTATATAATTAATATTGAATGAGACATTGCAAAACAATATTAAATTAGCTGTCGCACTTGAATATTAAAAACATAATAAATAATTTAGAACAGTCGTAATGTTAAAAAACACATTAGATAATACATAGTTCTTACATTCTTCCCAACTTTATAGTGCGGTTTAAAGTCTTCATTCATTGCAAAAACAAAATTCGTTTTTTAAACAGCTCCTCTATAACAGGAAAACGGAAACAGTATTCAGCCCCAGGGATTTCTTTCCTCCGCATCCCCCGGCGAACCTTCAAGGAAACCAAGCGCGTAACTCGGACGGTTTTGAACGATACAATGCCCTCGTCTCAGGAGGTAAGCATCGGCCCGCACACCAAAACCAGCGCCGATGGACTTAAGGAGGTGGGAATAGGAAGGGGGATGACCAAGGGGGAAGGATTTTAAAACAGACAGTTTTCTAATGGGAGACCGAAAAACTGATCCAATATGTCCATTCCGGAGCTCTGGTAATGGTTTTTCATATTTTTCATACTTCTATTAAAGAATTCTGGTATTATATATTAGGTGTATTTAGCCTATTTATGTCCACCGCTGTGGTTTCGAGGTAGCGTGCTGCCTTGTCACGCAGCGGGCCCGGGTTCGATCCCCGGTCGGGGCAGTTTTTCTGGGTGAGGTTTTTATCGGGGTTTTTCCTCACCTGTAAGACAAATGTCAGGAAAACTTTAAGGCCCAAATGGTCCCCGAAATCATATGGCCATCATCCTTATCATTATCATCCTTGCCATTATCATTATCATCATCATCCTTCACCGGTGTGGAAAGCAACGGGAAGCTACCACACCTACACAATTCCCTAGTAAAGCTGCAAGCATAGCATGAAAATGCTATGATTGCAGTGAAGGATCTGCCTTGGGGCAGAATTACTATAAATGGAGCCTATTTATAATTCATGATTGTTAATACCTGTATGACATTGATGCAGTTACGGCCTTATCTTCATTAGGTAAAGTAAAGATTAGGCTATAATAATTGTAGTAGTAGTAATAATAATAATAATAATAATAATAATAATAATAATAATAATAATAATAATAATAACAATAAGAATTATTATTAATATGTCTAACACATTGGGACTATCAAACCCGAAAATTCCTGGCCAACTGTACATAAGATCTCCATACATTCCTGTTGTCAACTGTACATATGCTCTCTATATATCCCTATCTTGAGCTAATATTTTTCAATCATTCCCAGTATTGGCGTATATCACCTCCCTCAAAAAATTGTTAATGCTATTTTCTCACGCCATTCTTGTCTTAACTGCTGGGCGCTATGAATCTGGTTTTCTTACAAGAATTTTCCAGTTCCCCCTTTTGAATCTGCTTCACACCACATGTCATGCCCATCACTGTCTACGAGACTTAACTGTTCTTATTAAATTTGGTTTTCTATAAAGATCATGTAGCTCACTGTTAAGTAATCTTCTCCATTCATCTGCCTGTTCATCTCTCTTTGATCTAAACATTTTCCTAAGTACTTTTTTCTCAAATACTTGTAATCTATTCTCCTCTCTTAAAATAGGGTACCATGTTTCAAAATCATATATAACTGGAAAAAACCATCATTTTAAAATATATGATTATTATTGTTTTAATCCCGACTGTAATTTTATGTTCGATTACTCGTTATTGCTGTAAAGTGGATTTAATATTAGATGCATATATTGCATTTACATATAGGTATATTTTAATTTTTTAATTATGGTAGAGTTAGTGGATATTTCTTACTGATTAATTTTGTAGATAAATTACATTTCTTTACTCAAAACGCTATAATGCGTGTCTCCTTACTACGGCTAACACGCACGCACGCACGCACGCACACACACACACACACATATATATATATATGCCCGAATGCAGGTCCTTCACTGCAATCATAGCATTCTCATGCTATGCTTGCAGCTTTACTAGGGAATTGTAGGTGTGGTAGCTTCCCGTTGCTTTCCACATCGGTGAAGGATGATGATGATAATGATAAGGATGATGATGATGATGGCCATATGATTTCGGGGACCGTTGGGCCCTAACCTTCCTGACATTTGTCTTACAGGTGAAGAAAAACCCCGATAAAAACCTCACCCAGAAAAACTGCCCCGTCCGGGGATCGAACCCGGGCCCGTTGCATGACAAGGCAGCACGCTACCTCGAGACCACAGCGGTGGACACAAGCACGTACGCACACGCAAACACACAATCACACACACACACACACACACACACACAAACACACACACACACACAAACACACACACACACACACACACACACAAACAAACACACACACACACACACACACACACACACACACACATATATATATATATATATATATATATATATATATATATATATATATTATTAACTAATTTAATCACTGGCACTATCGAACACGTAACTTCATGTCCGCGGGAACATAAGCTCTCCATTCATTCCTACACTGAGCTGTTTTCCAATCTCTCCCCTGTAGAATCTACTTCTCTCAAATCTGGTTAATTTTATTCTCCCACTTCATTCTTGCTCTAGCAACTGGACGTTTTTTCTCTATTTTATTTTCCAAAAAAGAAGCTTCCATGCCCCTCTTTCATTCCCCATTCGTGCCACGTGTCCTGCCCATCGCAGTCCACTGCACTTAAGTGTTGTTACTACATCTGGTTTCCTATAAAGATCATATAGTTTGAAATAAGTAACTACTTATAAAGTATAATCGAGTCTTTCTACATCAAAACATCAGAAACTTGATTTAACATGTTTTTCTTTGCGCGATAGTGCGTTTTGTCGTACTTACAGCAATGGCCACCACGATTGAAAGTTCAACTTCCTACATTTCGGGGTTGCCAACCTAAATAACTATACTATAATAAAAATAACTATACTGTAATATTACATATTACAAACACGTGTGTGGAAAGTAAAACCACTGCCCTCTACGTATACTACATACAATGTAATATATATATATATATAATCTAAAAGTGTTAATATACACTATAGGAAACAAATCACCACATTTTAAATTAACTGAACTTTATTTGAAACCATATAAAACAATAAATACGTACTTGCCGCCATCTTACTAGGTATCACGGCCTCCTGTTGTTTCAACTAATAAACATTGCCTACATTGTTAACGTAAGTCAATTGTTTATAATGAACGCAAATATTTCCAACAAATATATTATTTTACTATTATTTATTATTCAGAAAACACTATCGCGCAAAAAAATAAATGCAACGCACGTTTGTGAAGTGTTTTACAGAATTTCGAAAATTAATAACCTCGCTAACGCTCGGTTTTTAAACGTTTTCCTCAATTATGTAAAAACCACTTCCCAACCTCGCATCGTAATTTAGTACTAATACATCCGCAAGAAAATTGTATCTAATAGTTTAGACTATAATTTATATTCCATCTGGAAGTTAAAACTAAAACAATATCTCAGTCACAGATAAAGTCTTAACAAAAGTATGTTGTAAAACATCCTTGATCTCTTAGAAACACAGAACAGGGATTTTTCCACAAGTACCATTACGTTATATTATAAACAAGATTTTAAGAACTTCATTTTATGTTTAGATTGACCTTTGCTATCTCACAAACTTTTCAGTCCTTGATTTTACTTTTTATTAAAAGATAATTTTTTAAAATATCCATTATAACGATATTAAAGCAATAAAATCTCAACATATTCTAAAATAGGACGAGAATTGTTTGGCTTTCAAAATATTTAATGGATTAACACATATGGGTTAACTTTAAACCTTAATACGAAAATTAATGGATATGAATTTTCAATAGATACATTCACAAATTTTCAATTCTCTTATCCCCATAATTTTTATATTCCTACAGTAGTTTGTGCAAGTCTGACTTACTCTCTTCAATTCAAAAACATGATTTCAGTGAATAGAAAGTATATATATATATATATATATATATTATATATATATATATATATATATATATATATAATTAAAATATCTTCCGGAAAATTCTCGTATAAGACTTGAAAGCATAATAATAGTCCCTTCGATTGGTTGCTGGCCAAATGAAGGCAAGACCAGTGATGGGGCTGCCATCTTATAGCCTCTGGTCAGGCTTTTCTGGAGAAGAAAAGAAAATAAAGGAAAGAAGAAATAGAAGAAAGGAAAGACTTCCTAGCCCTCGGATGCTCTAATAGCGTCGGGGTCGAAAAAGCAAGAGTTAACCAAGAGAGGTTAGATGGTAAAGTTAAAAGACTGCAGAAAACAAGTAAGTGGAAGAAATGTTTTGCTCAGCTTGGGCACCATGTGGTCGCCATCCACATATCCCCTAGACGAGGACTCCTGAGGACCCAAACAAAGTAAAAATCTGTCTCCAGAATACAATTTTAGAGAGATCTAATCAATTTAAATATCTTGGATAATATCTCTCTATCTGGGATGAAAAGGATATCCCTGAAAAAATTACTAGTTATAATAAAAGTATAGGAATTATTAATCAAGTTATGAAACGATCCCTTGTACAAAAAAACACCAGATTACGTTTATATAACACTTTGGCTAGACCAGTGTTGAGCTATGGTAGTGAAGCATGGGCACTGAAAAGACAACACGAAAGCAGAATAACGGCTTGTGAAATGAGATTCATGCGCAGAACAGCGGGTTACACCAGATGGGATCGGAAAGGAACACCGATATCTTAAAAGAATTGAAGACTACGCCAATTTTGGAATATATTAAACAGTACCAACTAAATTGGAAACACCATTTTGAAAGAATGAGTTCAAATCGGATCCCCAAAGCTGTTTATAATTATATACCAAGAGGACGAAGATCACTGGGCCGTCCTATGAAACGCTGGAGGGAAAATTTTCTATAGGATCGTAACAGGCCTTGGCCTAATACTTGGAAGGAAGAAGAAGATTAAAATATCTACTAATATGACAGCTCCAAGATCTTGTGATCAGAGCTTCTGACTACACTTCATCAGGTTTCGTGTTCGATTCCACCTCAGACCACGTGAATTATTCCTCTAGGGGAATTACTCCCATGAACACTTTAGATCTGTAATTTTGGATAAATTTATGTTTAAGCACTCTCCTGGTGCTCTGTTTTTATTTACACCCATGATATAACTTGCCTCTGGTCCAGAGTGTCGCGGACTCAAACGCGGCCGGGGTCGATGGATTTTTTTAGGACGGAAAAATCCAAGGAGCAAGTCCTCCGGGAGGGACTTTATGCCATGGGTCCCGAGTCTGAAGATTTTCAGGCTCATAAAAGATCCTTAAGCCTGAATGAAAAGGCCTCTAAGCAAAATTTACCGAATTTTCCCGTCCTAGTACTACCTTGGTTTCCTAGATGTCAGTATGAGGCGGAACGCTGACCACGTACCACTCAAATGGCATCTATACGAAAACAAGTATATCGAAATTATTATGGTTCAAATTCTTCCCTGTAAGGGAGAGCACCTAAATCTCTGTTAAGGGAAACATGGGTTTACAACAACATGTAACTCCACTTTCCAAGCGCCCGCACCTCAGAAGTAGAATAAAATTCCGCCAATTTCAGTAGTGAATGTCAAAAATCTGTTGTAATTGGATAAAAAATAGTAATAAACCATTTTCAAAAACTGATTTAATTAATATTATAGTAAACCCAGTCACCAACCGTTATTCTCATGAAAATGACAGTATTGCTGTTCAAACGAGTCTACGGTTTTTAACATAACTGTTGGGATTGGGTTTTATTTAGTATAGTGTTAACAAAATCAATTATAACCTCACCAAGAAGGTCCTATATATTGATATAACCTTCAATAAATTTAGTTTGTTGGAATTGGAAGAGTAGCACGTGGCACGAATAGGGAATGAAAGAGAGTCATGGAAGCTTGTTTTTTGGAAAATCAGAGGAAAAACGCCCAATTGGTAGATTAAGAATGAGGTTGGGGAATAACATTAACCATGATTTGAGAGAAGTAGATTTTATAGAGGATGCTTGGAAAATAGTTCAGGATAGAGATGTTTGGAGAGCTTATGTCCGCGCGGACATGAACTTACGTGTTCGATAGTGCCAGTGATTTATTTAGTTACTATATATGTGTGTGTGTGTTAGACGTAGTAAGGAGACACGCATTATAGCGTTTTGAGTAAATAAAATTTATCATAAGTAATGCCACGAGTGATTTCCAATTTATCTAGAGAATTTGGAAATCAAGAGTGGCATTTGTTAGGACTATTTAACGAATAGAATTACGCTGTTTAATCACAAGTCATCATTTAACTATAGTTACTCGTATTTTAAAATATTTATATATTTATTGTAAACGGCGATGTTTGAAAACAAATGAGAAACGATTGTTACGCTTCATCTGCTTCTTTTGGTTATCACTGCAACCAGATTATACTATTTATTGCCAAAGGAACGCAATATTGTAAGAATGCTCTCTAGTGGAGAAAAAATGAAACACATCAAACTGGATATTAATTCATTCCTTATGTCGTATGATGTAAATATGACAATTATATTTTTCTGGATTATTACCTGGGAAAAAATACATTTAAGAAAGTGCAAACAGTGGTTTCTTTTTTTGGTGGTATAATAAATTGCTACAAATGTTTTTATATTAACTCCTGCAAGCACTGTGTGTTGACATCTATGCAGTATATATACAATCTGGTAGCCGTATTTATTGCAGGCTCAGTCACTGCAAAATAATGGTCAGACCTGTTCAGAATATTAAAAAGGAGGAGCTTTCTTTAATATGGTAAATATAACACTGATAAATATTTCGCGAAACACGACTCTGATTGGTTGTAAAACAGAAATCATTGAAACGTGATTGGTCATTGACTCCCATTTGGGGCATGAGTTAAATAGTCTACAAAATTAATCAATAAGAAATATCCACTAACTCTACCATAATTTAACAAATTAAAATATGCCTATATGTAAATGCAATATATGCATATAATATTAAATATACGTTACAGCAATAACGAATAATCGAAGATAAAATTATAGTTGGAATTAAAATAATAATAATTATAAAGTGATGGTTTTTGCAGTTATGTGATTTTGAAACATGGTACCCTATTTTAAGAGAGGAGAATATATTACGAGTATTTGAGAATTAAATACTTAGAAAAATGTTTAGTTCAAAGAGGGATGAACAGACAAATGAAAGGGAAGATTGTTTAACAGTGAGCTACACGATCTTTATGGGAAACCAAATGTAATACGAACAGTTAAGTTTCGTAGATAGTGATGGACAGAACATGTGGCATGAAAGCAGATTAAAGAGGGGGAATTGGAAAATTCTTGTAAGAAAACCAGATTCAAAGCGCCCAGCAGTTAAGACAAGAATGATGTGAGAAAATAACATTAACAATAGTTTGAGGGACGTGATATAGGCCAATACAGGGAATGATTGAAAATATTAGCTCAAGATAAAGATATATAGAGAGCATATGTACAGTTGACCATAGGAATATATGGAGCGCGTATGTACAGTTTCGGGTTTTATAGTCCCAATGTGTTAGGTATAATAATAATAATAATAATAATAATAATAATAATAATTTATGTAATATTTATATATTATTATTATTATTATTATTATTATTATTATTATTATTATTATTATTATTATTATTATTATTATTATTATTATTATTATAGCCTAATCTTTAATGTACCTGAGAGCTATGCCGGCGGTAGTATTGCTGCCGATACGGTTACCCATGCCAGACTGGTCGAAGGTGATAAGCCAAATGAAAAAAAGTACCTTGGTCGAAAGAATGATGATCTTTCACCGTAAAAATACAACCGTCAAGAAATGCGGATATGGGTTCAACTGGGGTAAAATTTTCCGGAGGTCAAATAGTCCCCCATTCAGTTCTCCGGGCGGAGACTATTTCAGAGAACCCATGCCAAAGCCAGAGGGAAAACGCCCAGTTGGTAGACCAAGAATGAGGTGGGAGAACAACATTAACTATGATCTGAGGGAAGTAGATTATACAGGGAATGATTGGAAAGCATTAGCTCAGGATAGGGATGTATGGAAAGCTTATGTCCGTGCGGCCATGAACCTACGGGTTCGATAATGCCAGTGAGTAAGTAAGTAAGTAAGTAAGTAAGTAAGTAAATGAAGATAGGGCCGTAACTTCACCAATGTCATACAGGTATTAAAAATCATGAATTATAAATGAACGCAACTAATATAGAATACCAGAATTCATAATAAAAGTATGATAATATGAAAAGCCATCAACAACAGCTCGGAATGGACATATCGGACCGTTACGTCTCCATTAGAATTGTTGTCAAATTCAAGTCTCTGAAGACCAATATCTCTTTTTCTTTTGGATAATACTTAAGAGGAAGTAATTTTTTCTGAGCTTGCAAGGTGATTCCTCCATTTAGTTTGACTATTTAACTCATGCCCCAAATGGGAGTAAATGACCAATCATGTCTCATTGAATTTTGTTTTACAACCAATGACAGTCGTGTTTTACCTCGCCCTCTATTCGAATTCTCTTTACCAGTTCCTACTTTTGTGATAAAAAAATCCCTCCTTTTTAATATTCTGAACAGATCAGAGCATTATTTTACAGTGTCTGACTAAATACAGCAAATAATGAACAGCTTTTTGGAAATACGCATTTTATAATATTGTATGTTCAATAATTGTGTTTTTAAATCATGATTTTGTGAGTTGTTTACTAAAAAAATTAATTAATACCCTATAATGTTTGTTATAATATACAGTTTGATGTGTTTCAATTTATTTCACTAGAGTGCATTCTTACAACAATGCGATCCTATTTGGCAACACATAATATGATCAAGTTGCAGTGAATAAACAAATGAAACTTAGGCCTAACCACACATTTCTGATTTGTTTTCAAACATTGCCGTTTATATTTAAAATTAATAATAATAATAACTATATTAATAACAATAATAATAATAATAATAATAATAATAATAATAATAATAATAATAATAATAATAAAAAACTTATAGGTCCACAAGTCATAGGTAAAGCATTTAGACTCAGAAGTAAAAAGGAAATAAAAATATATACAGACATTCATAGTGATATTAGAAAACGAAGGTTGAAATTTTATGGCCATATTAAACGAATGAACTCAAATAGGCTTACAAAACAGATAAGTAATGGAATTCTACGAAAACAAAAGTAAAGCTCCAGTGGATACTATGAAGTGGATTGATGAAGTCAAAAAGGACTTAAAATTGGCAGGAATTACTAAAGAAGATATCCCAAACAGTCCCGCGCTGTAGCCGAGCGGTTAAGGTAGGAAGCCTTGGCGCAGAGCTACGGGACTTGCGCTGGTTCGAGTCTCCATGGGGGAAGAAATTTTCTCATGGTATTTCGGCCAGTATGGGACCGGTGCCCACCCAGCATCGTGAGGCAATTGGGTAGCTACAATAAGTAGCGGCTCCAGGTTGAGGAACCAGCTATAACGGCTGGGGGACTCGACATGCTAACCACATGTCACCCCTACACTGGCTGTTGATCATCTATCTCTGTGATTGACACATGTGGATGTGAAGGGCCAGCAGCCGGCTGGTAAAAGGGCAACCGCTGAAAAAGTGGAAAGACCCTCAATCGGATCGGAGATATCCCAAACAGAGATATATTTAGAATTAAGGTGAATAAGTGGCAAGTTGACCAAGATGACAAACCGAAGAAAACAACTGGAACAACTTGGACAGATGATAGAAAACAAGCTCATAGCAAAAGAATGAAAGAAATTTGGGCTCAAAGGAAACGCCTCTAAATACTTTGCGTAGTCCTACATGGTCTCATCCGCAATAAAAAAAATAAAAACTTACAATTTGATTAAATAATTGGCTTGGTAAAGAAAGTGTCAGATATATAAACGAATAATACAAATATATCTAGAACATGTTTATATACTATATTGTCTAAGTAAGTATTTATTGAGCTTTTTTAACTATTTCTGAGTCGGTCAGACCTTGCTATAAGAGGAGAGGAATAACGGAGTCAGATATGTGAAACAAGGAAGGTTGAGGAATAGTGATATATTTGATGTAGAGGAACAGCTAGAGTTAGTTTTTTTCTCGTTCGTGTGTTTAAAGTTATAGTGGGAAGATAGTGAATGGAAGCTAGTAGAAATATAAAGAGGTGATTAAGGCTCGAATCTATGAACGCATTAGATCGTAAAAGTCGTTCTCTGCCTGTACTCTGCTGAGGAAGTTGTATCCAAATACGTTTTTGCGTACTCAAAAATCTGTTTATGCGATAATAATTGTTCAAATCCCTAAGCTACCTGGCGAGGTGACTTAGGAGGGAAACGAATCGTGAGAATCCAGATGGGAACCAATGGTAACCGATGTACTTTTAAACCTTGCTGCTTTATCCAAGATGTCGGACCTTGAAGACTTCGATCTTGTTTTCGGTATACGCGGAGAAGAGGAATTTGATAGAGCCTACCAAAGAATTCAACTGGAATAACATGAGAATCGGCGTAATATTGCGCGACGCAGACGTCGTTATATACGGTATTATTTGCGGGACGCAAGCGTAAATGCGTTCCTCTAGCAGACGAAAATAACGGAAGTGGTTTTATCGCTGAGAATTTTGGCTAATTTCTTGCCAATATTAGGAAAACGACGACTTTCATGCATGATCAGTTAGTGGGTAGCTATTAGTCATTCAAAATATCTCTGCAGACGGAAGAATTCCGAAGCTCTGCATGTTGCTACACGTGACGTCATATAAGGCAGTGTCACTGTGAGCATCCCACGTCCCATTCCCCTCTGCACTCATAGATAGCAGTGTCACGTGTTCTATTCCTGCATAAACACGACTGCAGTGCCCTCCGTCAACAACTGCGCTTACTCCTTAAACGGGTAATAATTCGATCTTTGCACTTCCTCACGGTAAATCAGCTCACCAGTGATTGGAAGTAATTTGAGTAGAGACTACTGTATTTGCATGCGGCCCTAAGTCAGCAAAGTTTTGTATACATAGTAGTGGCAATGTATCTTTCGCATGTCTCCCAATCAGAGCAAAGACAACATTTCAAGTATTGGAGTTGTGTGAACCGATTTACGGAGGTTGCATACATAACGTGGACAAGCATTATGAACTCGTTGCAGTCTTCGTCCAAATGTGATACTCATGTCAGTAAAGAGTAAGTCACAAAAATTCGAAATGCAACATAATCAAAGTTGAGACAAGCACTTTTTCAAATTTAAAACAATATTTATTTGTTATTTGTCAAAGCACGGCTTTCTAATTTGGCTTGAGATTCTTTCTCGCGTGCGAATATCTTCGAGACCTACAGCTTTTTTTCTCGTTTTCTTTCGTTTACACTGTTATTCCTTTTTGTTTTACCTTCGTTAACCTTTTTTTTATCTTATTCACACATACAAACACAAGAGAGGACACACACCCAGACCCGGGAATCGAACCCGGGTCGCCGGAGTGGAAGGTAGGGACTCTACCGACTACGCCACGGTGACGGATTTTTTAAACTGTTCATCTTTTCGTTTTACCTTTGTTAACTTTTTTTATCTTATTCACACATACAAACACAAGACAGGACACACACCTAGACTCAAGGTGGAGATTTAAAATCCCCTACCCCGCCGGGAATCGAACCCGGGTCGGGTCGCCGGAGTGGAAAGTAGGGACTCTACCGACTACGCCAAGACGACGGACTCTTAAACTCCCTTCCGGATTACTTGACATTTATATTCTTCTACAAAAATAAATAATTGAAACCGCAAACCAAGAGGTCATAGAAAAGGAACTTAACTCCCAGATCACTGGGACCTTATATATCCGGCGAGACCTACAGCTTTTTTTTCTTGTTTTCTTTCATTTACACTGTTATTCCTTTTTGTTTTACCTTCGTTAACCTTTTTTATCTTATTCACACATACAAACTCAAGACAGGACACACACCCAGACCCGGGAATCGAACCCCGGTCGCCGGAGTGGAAGGTAGGGACTCTACCGACTACGCCACGGTGACGGATTTTTTAAACTGTTCATCTTTTCGTTTTACCTTTGTTAACTTTTTTATCTTATTCACACATACAAACACAAGACAGGATACACACCTAGACTCAAGGTGGAGATTTAAAATCCCCTACCCCGCCGGGAATCGAACCCGGGTCGGGTCGCCGGAGTGGAAAGTAGGGACTCTACCGACTACGCCAAGACGACGGACTCTTAAACTCCCTTCCGGATTACTTGACATTTATATTCTTCTACAAAAATAAATAATTGAAACCGCGAACCAAGAGGTCATAGAAAAGGAACTTAACTCCCAGATGACTGGGACCTTATATATGCCGCGAGTAGAAAACCACCAATCTTGAAAAAAAGAGGCCTCTGATGAAAATATGTTGCCGTTTTCACGTCTAGATTTAAAATGCGTCGCTAATGTCCTAAGATGTTACAAGCGACGATATATAAAATACTATCTAGAAGATCAAAGTAGTCTAGAAAAAGTAGTGCTCCGTAACAGTCCTTCTATGACTAATATGTGAACGATTGATGATAATGATGAAGAAGAGAATCCCATACAGTATGGACCTCAAGAAGCTTTATAGAGATGTAGAGTGTTTTAATACAATGAACTCGTGGTGGACTCTGGTATCTTAATATAGGCTAATTTGATGTTGACACGTAAACTCTGTCGGCGTTGTTACAGAGGCAGGATATAATTAAATTTTAGAAGTTTGTCTGGTTATAGATAAGTGGCAGACAAACAATTAGAGATAAGGAATCCAACATTCCAGAAGTATCTAGAGTTATTTTGAGTTAATTAAAATGATTAAATAACAAATCGATATAAATTTTACAATCTAGGATAAAACAGACTGTCCACTTAATATCCTAACCCCTTTCAAAAAAACGCTAAACTGAAAATATATAAAACTATTATTCTACCGGTTATATTATATGCGTGCGAAGCATGGACTCTTACTTTAAGGGAGGAAACGAGATTACGAGTTTTTGAGAATAAAGTTCTTAGGAAAATTTTTGGACCAAAGAGAGATGAACAGACAGGTGGATGGAGAAGACTACATAACAATGAACTACATGGTCTTTATAGGAAGCCAGATATAATAAGAACAGTTAAGTCTCATAGACTGCAATGGGCAGGACATGTTGCACGTATGGGGAATGAAAGACGTGAACGGAAGCTTTCTGTAGGAAGGCCCGGTTGGTAGACCAAGAATGAGGTGGGATAACAACATTAACTATGATTTGAGGGAAGTAGATTATACAGGGAATGATTAGACAGCATTAGCTCAGGATAGGGATGTATGGAGAGCTTATGTCCGCGCGGCCATGAACCTACGGGTTCAATAGTGCCAGTGAGTAAGTAAGTAAGTCTACTGCTATGGTTTCGGGGTAGCAAAACTGCCTCATACGTAAAATATAAAAAAAAATCTTGAATAACCCAAACATAACATTCTTCAGATTCGATCCCCGGCCGAGAGAGGAAACTTAATTTATTTTTTCTCCTGTTAGGTAAATGTCAGGAAACGTTAATCTCCAACACCGTCCCCAAACATCATCTGACCATCATAATCATCATCAAATTCACCATGATTAATACGAATGTGTGAGTGAATTGTGTGTTTGTCTTAATGTTGTGTTGTCGCTGAGGTGGCCTTGGATTGAATTGGGATGCCCTCAATGTCTTTTTGTGGTTAAAAAAAAGTATATGTGTAATCCGAAGTTTAAAGTCCCTCACCTGACAAATTGTACCACTCTAAGGCCCGGGAGGCATGGGGTATACTATGTAAAATGTACCTATAAGACGAAAAGTTAAACTACGTTAGAAAAAAAGATAAGTTAAATTGCTGGTTATAATTTAATTCAAAGTATTTTTAATATAGTTTATCCAAGCATTGATTTAATTTCATTTGCAGCAATAATACAATACAATACAATGCAATACAATACAATACAATACAATACAATACAATGCAATGCAATGCAATGCAATGCAATAAATAATAAAACATAACATAACATAACATAACATTTACATAAAAACATAACATAACATAACATAACATAACATAACATAACATAACATAACATAACATAACATAACATAACATAACATAACATAACATAACATAACATAACATAACATAACATAACATAACATAACATAATAATGTAATGTAATGTAATGTAATGTAATGTAATGTAATGTAAGTAATGTAATGTAATGTAATGTAATGTAATGTAATGTAATGTAATGTAATATAATATAATATAATATAATATCCACCCTTAGTAATTCTGCCCGAAGGCAGGTCCTTCACTGCAATCATAGCATTTTCAAGCTATGCATGCAGCTTTACTAGGGAATTGTAGGTGTGGTAGCTTTCCACACCGGTGAAGGATGATGATGATGATAATGAGGATGATGATGATGATGGCCATATGATTTCGGGGACCGTTTGGGCCTTAAAGTTCTCCTGACATTTGTCTTACAGGTGAGGAAAAAACCCGATAAAAACCTCACCCAGAAAAACTGCCGCGACCGGGAATCGAACCCGGGCCCGCTGCGTGACAAGGCAGCACGCTACCTCGGGACCACAGCGGTGGACATTAAAATATAATATAATATAATATAATATAATATAATATAATATAATATAATATAATATAATATAATATAATGTAATATAATGTAATATAATGTAATATAATGTAATATAATGTAATATAATGTAATATAATGTAATATAATGTAATATAATGTAATATAATGTAATATAATGTAATATAATATAATATAATATAATATAATATAATATAATATAATATAATATAATATAATATAATATAATGTAATATCCATCTATAGTAATTCTGCCCGAAGGCAGGTCCTTCACTGCAATTATAGCATTTTCATGCTATACTTGCAGCTTTACTAGGGAATTGTGTAGGTGTGGTAGCTTTCCGTTGCTTTCCACACCGGTGAAGGATGATGATGATAATGATAAGAATGATAATGATAAGGATGATGGCCATATGATTTCGTGGACCATTTGGGCCTTAAAGTTTTCCTGACATTTGTCTTACAGGTGAGGAAAAACCCCGATAAAAACCTCACCCAGAAAAACTGCCCCGACCGGGGATGGAACCCGGGCCCGCTGCGTGACAAGGGAGCACGCTACGTCGAGACCACAGCGGTGGACGATATAATATAATATAATATAATATAATATAATATAATATAATATAATATAATATAATATAATATAATATAATATAATATAATATAATATAATATAATATAATATAATATAATATAATATAATATAATATAATATAATATAATATAATATAATATAATATACTTACTTACTTACTCACTGGCACTATCGAACCCGTAGGTTCATGGCCGCGCGGACATACGCTCTCCATATATCCCTATCCTGAGCTAATACTTTCCAATCATTCCCTGTATAATCTACTTCCCTCAAATCATAGTTAATGTTATTCTCCCACCTCATTCTTGGTCTACCAACTGGGCGTTTTTCCCCCTGGCTTTCCTACAAGAAGCTTCCATGCAAGTCTTTCATTCCCCATACGTGCAACATGTCCTGCCCATCGCAGTCTACGAGACTTAACTGTTCTTATTATATCTGGCTTCCTATAAAGACCCTGTAGTTCATTGTTATGTAGTCTTCTCCATTCACCTGTCTGTTCATCTCTCTTTGGTCCAAAAATTTTCCTAAGTACTTTATTCTCAAATACTTGTAATCTCCTTTCCTCCCTTAAAGTAAGAGTCCATGTTTCGCTCCCATATAATATAACTAGGATAATAATAGTTTTTATATTTTCAGTTTAACGTTTTTTGAAAGGAGTTGGGACATCAAGAGTCTCTGCAATGCATAATAGCACGCATTTCCAGAATTGAGCCTATGTTTAATTTCTTTATGCATCTCATTCCTATTTGTGATTATTGTTCCTAGGTATTTGAATTCAGCCACTTCCTCAAAATTTCCCTCATTTGTCATTAGCTCTCCATTTCCATTATATAATGAATTTCTACATGTGACCATATATTTAGTTCTATTGATATTTACTTCCAGTCCTAATTTCTTAGTGTTACTCAATAGTGTGTGCGTGTTGGCCTTAAGTGTCTCCTCGCTATCGGCAAATAATACTACATCATCAGCATAAACTAACAGCTTATTAATACCATTCAGTTGTAAGCCTTCCTCATTCTCTAAAGATTTAATGGCATGCTCTAGTACAAAATTAAATAGTAGAGGAGATAGCATCTCCTTGCTTCAACCCATTCTGGATTTCAAAAGTGTCCGAAAACTGTTTGCCTGCACGCACCCTACTCTTTGTGCCATTTAGACACATTCGTATAAGTCTAACTAACTTTTTAGGAATCCGAACTCCAGCAGGATACTATATAACTTCTCCTCTTAATTGAAATCATATGCTTTTTTGAAGTAAAGTAAGTTTAGTAAGAAGAGAACGATATGAAGGAGAACGAGAACGAGAAGAGAACGAGAAGAGAAGAGAAGAGAAGGAAAGCAGACAGAGAAGAGAAGAGAAGAGAAGAGAAGATGACGAGGCGAGAGAAGAGAAGAGAAGAGAGAGAAGAGAAGAGAAGAGATAGAGGAGAGAAGAGAAGAGAGGAAAGAGAAGAAGAGAAAGAGAAGGAGAAGAGAAGAGAAGAGAGACCGAAGAGAAGCAGAAGAGAAGAGAAGAGAAGAGTAAGAGAAAGAAGAGAAGATGAAGAGAAGAGAAGAGAAGAGAGAAGAGAAGATGAAAGAGAAGACGAAGAGGAAGAGAAGAGAAGAGCAGAGAAGAGAGAGAAGAGAAGAGAAGAGAAGAGGAAGAGAAGAGAAGAGAAGAGAAGAGAAGAGAAGAGAAGAGAAGAGAAGAGAAGAGAAGGAGAAGAGAGCAGAAGAGAAGAGAAGAGAAGAGGAAGAGAATTAAGAGAAGAGAAGAGAAGAAAGAGAAGAGAAGAGAATAGAAGAGAAATATATATAATATAAAAATGTAATGTAAGTAATAAACTATAATATAATATAATATAATATAATAATATAATATAATAAATATATATAATATATATAAATATTAATATAATATAATATATATAATTATAATATAATATATTATTTGACCTCCACATTTTCCTTAGAAAGTCCATGATTCACTGCATTCAGTAGTCGTGCTAAGATGGTACATATACAGAAGAGTGGGTGTAGAGTTGAAAGAGCTACGGGTTCAAGGAGGCGGAGAGACGCGGGGGAGAAGAGAATAGAAGTGAGAAGAGAAGAGAAGAGAAGAGAAAGAGAAGAGAAGAGAAGAGAAGGAAGAGAGAGAAGAGAAGAGAAGAGAAGAGAAGAGGAAGAGAGAGCGGGAAGAGGAAGAGAAAGAGAGAAGATGGAGAAGAGAAGAGAAGAGAGCGAAGAGAAGAGAAGAGAAGAGAATAGAAGAGAAGAGAGTAAGGATAAATAATAGAAGATAAATAATAGAAGAGAGAATTATATATAATATTAATATAATATAATACTAATAATATATATAATATAATATAAGATAATATAATATAATATAATATAATATAATATAATATAATATAATATAATATAATATAATATAATATAATATATTATTTGCTCCACATTTCCTTAGAGTCCATGCTTCACTTGCATTCAGTAGTCGTGCTAAGATTTTACATATACAGAAGAGTGCGGGTGTAGAGTTGAACTAGATACGGTTTCAAGATTCTAGATACGCTGATGATTCATCTCCGTTCCTAACACTTGGGACATGGGTACTCCCTAGTGGGAAGTTCCTTAATAAAAGTAATTTCGTTACGATTATTTCCATACACACACACACACACGCAATCACACACACACATGCACACACACACACACACACACACACACACACACACACTCATATATATATACATGAAGTAATCCATATTCTCCTTACTTAGCAGAATTCCTGCAAAATGATACAGATGTTAGCGAGAGACATGTGGTTAGTACATTGCCTTGAAGGGACATCTAGTAGGAGACTAAGGTATTACTTGGACGGATGAAGGTTGGTTAAATTTTGCTCAGAGGTATTTTTATTCAGACTTGAGGATCTTTTACAAGCTAGAAAATCTTCCACGTCTTAAAGTTCCATCCGGAAGACTTTCTTTTTGGATTTTTCCATCCTAAAAAACCAACGACTCCGGTCAGGTTTTATCCGGCAATCTTCGGGACTAGAGGCACGAAATATAACGAATAGACCTCCACGGTTTGCACAATTCTACTAATGGGACCATTAATTTATTTTATTATAAAATTGTCTTGAATGTGTAATGTGCTAAAATATATAACCATAATAAATAGTTTATTACAAAATAACTATTGGTTTCTCAAATAAAATATGTTTAATATCCATCACTTATTATAAATTGAGATTTAAATGCAATGATACGGAAAGTAAAATTTATGTACTGTTGTAGTCATGAAAATTAACAAGTAATATAAACATAAATATTTGATATTCATAATTAAATTAAATATTAATATGAAATGGCATGTCCTGAAGAAGTAACTGAATTCAAGTACCTGAAAACAATAACAGGAATGATGTACGTAAAGGAATTAAACATAAGCTCAGCTCTGGAAACGCATGCTATTTTGTATTGTAGACACTCTTATCATCATAACTTGTCTAAAAAAAAGTTAAACTACAAATATATAAAATGCTATTCTTTCAGTTGAACTGTGTATGTTAATATTTTCTCTATTCTACTCTGATGAGCTCCTTCCTTTCCAATATCCTTCTATGACGTCATTCTTTTAGTGATTGTCTGCGCAAATGACAGCGGGATCAAGTCTATTTAGCGCAGCGCACACATTGCATGTTCTACAGTCTCTATGCAGTTTTCGTTTGAGCCATTTTGACTCCCTGAACAGTTTTTTTTCAAACAATGCGTCTTCAAAAAGAATGTTATGTTGTAATGACTGGGCTGGTATCCATTGTTAAGTACGTGTGTGCATTTTAAGTATTTTATGATTTATTAATTTCTTTCTTGATTTTTAATTTAAATTAGCTTCAATGCTACAAGAGCTCTCAGAAACTAGCAAAATTGCAGGCCTTTTGATGAACAAAAGCAAGACACAAATTATGTCTAATGGTCCGGAAAACCCAATCAAAGTCGATGGAATGGATCTTCAATATGTAAGCGAGTACATATACATAGGACAACTACTCTCCTTCCATCAGAAAGTAGAGAAGGAAATAAGCAGAAGAATAGCTCTCGTCTGGAAGGCGTTCTGGTCACTGAAATTTATACTGCTGGACAAGTCACTCAACCGGAAACTCAAAATGGAAACACTACAAACCTGTGTTCTTCCAACACTGTTATATGGCTGCCAAACTGAAGTACACACTCCAAGTATGCCAAAGGAAAATGGAGAGGAAAATCTTAGGCATAACTCTGAAGGACAGAATCTCGAATACAACACTTCAAGCGATATCCTCAACAACTGATCCCGCACAACAAGCCATCAGGAAAAAATGGAAGTGGGGAGGCCACGTCGCAAGAATACAGGACGACAGGTGGACAATAAAAACAACCATGTGGGACCCGTACACAGGCAAGAGACAGCGCGGAAGACCAAGACAACGATGGGCTGACATCTTCAAAGAACGAGCAGGGGCGCAATGGTCCAGAGTCGCCAGATGCAGGAAAAGCTGGAGAACGATGGAGAGCCAACTGTGTATTAACTAATCACAGAACAGACAGTGTATACAAACCAAGTGCTACATCCAAGTCAACTTCTCACCACGGAGTAGCTCACCGGGTGACACTCTCAAATAGAGCTTAACCCCTGTACAGGGAGGCCTTTGCCCTAAAGGGACATATCAGGCTTTATTTATTTATTTATTATATTTATTTATTTATGTGTTTTGTTACCTGTACATAGCACTTCTCTAATTATTACATGCATATATTCATTTCAGTCCACCGCTGTGGTCTCTAGGTAGCGTGCTGCCTTGTCACGCAGCGGGCCCGGGTTCGATCCCCGGTCGGGGCAGTTTTTCTGGGTGAGGTTTTTATCGGGGTTTTTCCTCACATGTAAGACAAATGTCAGGAAACCTTTAAGGCCCAAACGGTCCCCGAAATAATATGGCCATCATCATCCTTATCATTATCATCATCTTCCTTATCATTATCATCATCATCCTTCACCAGTGTTGAAAGCAACGGGAAG